>LOJH01027128.1:18237-34221 GCA_001685095.1 Ellobius talpinus
CTAGACAACAATGAGGACCCTAAGAGATCTACATGGATCTAATCTACATGGGAAGTAGAAAAAGACAAAATCCCCTTATTAAATTAGGAACATGGGAGAGGGATGAAGGGGGAGAGGAAGGGAGGAGAGCAGAGAAAATGTATAGATCAATACAACCATTAAAAAAGTTTTTAATTTTCTTGACCCATTTTTCATTCAGTAATGAGTTGTTAAGTATCCATGAGTTTGTAAACTTTCTGTTGTTGATATCCAGCTTTAGCCAGTGGTGGTCACTGTCTTAGTTAGGGTTACTATTACTATGATGAAATACCATGACCAGACTACTTGGTGAGGAAGGTACTTATTTCCATATTATTGTTCATCATTAGGGGAAGTCAGGACAGCAACTCCAACTGGGCAGAAACTTGGAGGTAGGAGCTGATGCAGAGGATGGGGGAGTTGCTGCTTACTGGCTTCCTCCTCATGGTTCATTCTGCCTGTTTGCTTATAGAACCCAAGACTACCAGCCCAGAGATGGCACCATCCACAATAGACTGGAACTTCCACAATCAATCATTAATTTAAAAATGTAAACATCTTGCAAACTTGCCTACACCTTGATTGTTACAGAGACATTTTCTCAAATTAGTTGCCTCTAATGATTCTAGCTTCTATCCAATTGACATAAAACTAACTGCATATTTCAATAGGATGCAGGGTGTTACTACAGTTTTCTTGTATCTGTTGAGATTTGCCTTGTGTTCAAGTCCATGGTCAATTTCCAAGAACATTCCATGAGCTCCTGATAAAGTGTTATATTATTTTGTGTTTGGGTGAAATATAAGTATCTGTTAAGTCTATTTAGTGTATGACATCAGTTAGCTCCAGCATTTCTCTGTTAAGTATTTGTCTGGATGGCCTGTCTATTGGCAACAGGGGGGTATTGAAGTCTCCCATTATCAATGTATGAGGGTCAATGTGTGATTTAAACTTTAGTAATGTTTCTTTTAAAGTATGGGTGCTTTTGCATTTGGGGCATAGATATTAAGAATTGAAACATATTAGTGGATTTTTTCCCTTTAATAAGTCTGAAGTGTTCTTCCCTGTCTCTTCAATTAATTTTGGGTTGATGTCTGGTGTTTTAGATATCTGATGCCTGTTGTTGCTTGTGTTTTCATTCTGGTTACTAGGCATCTGGGTTTCAGATGACTGTAAATCTAGGGGTTGATATCTGGTCTTATCTTCCTTGGTTTCTGTTGCCCTCTCTGGGGTGGGTGGTGCCTGTGTGTTGCCTGGTAAGGAGTTCCTCCTGAGTCTCTGCTAGGTGGAACTACCAAGGATCTCAAAAGGGTCCTCTGGGTAGATCTTGTTTCTAGTTAAGGGGAGCTGACAGGCAGAGATGGGGGTTTATCTAGAAGGGAAGGGGTAAAAGGCCTACAGGAGGATGGGCTTCGACCACCATGAGGATCAGATTATTCTTTGGCAGCCACGATGAGAGAGTTTCTAGGGAGAGACTGTCTCTGGCATTGGTGGGTGAGACAAAATGATTGGGTGAGGAAGAAAGGCTGTTGAGAGATTTGCTTGGTCCCTTTGGAATGGAAGCACAGAGAAAGGAGTCCATGAGCACAGAGAAAGGAGTGGCCATGGGCAAAGAGAAAGGAGTGGCCATGGGCACAGAGAAAGGAGAGTGGCCATGGGCACAGAGAAAGGAGTCCATGATCACAGAGAAAGGAGTGGCCATGGGCACAGAGAAAGGAGTGGCCATGGGCACAGAGAAAGGAGAGTGGCCATGGGCACAGAGAAAGGAGTCCATGATCACAGAGAAAGGAGTGGCCATGGGCACAGAGAAAGGTGGAGACTGGCCCTGGCATTGGCATGTGAGACAAAGGAAACAAAATGATGCTTATGTTGGTATTGTCTTCCATTTACTGTTGCTTCTCTGGCTCTTAAGAGAATCCATAGTTCGGATTTCATCTTTCCTCTTCACAGTGACATTCCATTCTTCTGTTTCTTCAGTGAGGAAGTGGTTTGAAAGTGCACTTTGGTGGTTGTTGCCTCACTGATGCATTTTCACGTGAGTGTTGATAGATTTACCAGGTACGGGTGGAGCACATACATACACACAGCCCATTCTGGACAGTGACTGTGCACAGCTATCTAGAGGAACACTGTTGGCCTGTCCTGTTGCCCTCACAGCTGTGAGCAGACCCTACCAATACCATTTCAGTGCGAGTGCCAAAGTATCTATGCACTATTCTGCCTTCTGCCTGAAGTCTCAAAGAGTATGGCATTTAGTATCAGATATTTATTATAAAACTCCAAGGAAGTGCTACTCTTTCCCCCACTATTAAGTTGATGAAACTTAATCACGTGAAGACAGAATTTGAAGCCTGAAGGATTAGATGAAATAAAGTACAAGTACTACCAACCAAGTTGGAAATATGATAAGCACTTCAGACATTTGTGGTGTATAAATGTGAGGTGATTATAAAAACATGAATAGAAATAAAGCCCAATAAATACTAGGATTTATTGTCTAATGTGTAAGCAATACCCTTTGCGTTTAGTTGTTTCTTTTCCCAATATCAAGTTTACAAAACACGGTTTTCTAAGATGATAAAAAATGTTTTACAAGTTTATAGTCCAAAGCACTTCTGAAGGGAAGACTTAGACTCATCATTCATTCAAACTTTTATAAAGAACCTGTATTCTTTAAAGCCCTTCACCACAGCCCTGAGGTTCCTGCTGAGGTGACTACACAGGTAACCTGTCGTTGGAGCAGCTGTCAATGACAAACCAGAGAGAAAGTTTCCTCAGATTCAAAGAGGTCATAATAGTGACCTGCCAAGGGGCTCACTGGGAAACTCTAAAATTGTCTCTGGGCCAGCCTCTTGGAGACAGCACAGGTGTGCATAATGATGGGCTTCAAACCAGCTACCTGAGATACCAGACGTCCTATTTTTATTTTTGATTCATTTTCAACCCTTCAATGTTCACAAATACTTAGAGATACGTTAAGTTGACTCATTGTGAATTTTCTTCCTAAGTCTCACCTCTTTTGAGCTGAGCCTTCTCTGATCACATATGAAATCATAGTCTGAGCACCGCTAGTCTCTGTGACTTGTTTTTAGTCACAACATTTATTATTTCTTGACTTAATATCCCTTTAATATTTTGTGTCCATTTTTCTTTAATAGGACCTAAATCCTTCAGTGACAAGGGAGTTTCTTTCCTCTCTTGGCATTCTGGCGCACGCCACTCTTCCTGTCCTTTGAGCGTGTGTTAGACAAAGGAATAACTGTAAAAGCACCAGGAATCCTAGAGAAGCGTGACTTGAATCTATGCTGCCTTCTACAGAGTTAGCATCTTGAGCTTTCTCTCTTGAGCCTCTGTATCATTTGACATTTATAGATATTTGCAAAGCCTTTGCAGCCAATCTTGCAAATCCCAAAGTCACATTAGCTTGCATCATTCTTAGTACACAGATCAGCAAATAGAAACAGTGGAAGTATTGAGTGAACCCAGACTTTGACATCTTTTTTGACTCAAGAGAATAGAAAACATCTTAATGGTTATTATTAACCTTATCTTTTTATATATTACACCTCAAAGGGGTTGCATGCCAATATTTTTCTATGCCATGTCTGTAAATAATTTCCTTTACAGTTACCACCATTAATTAATTTGTATCTTTGCAATAAAACCACTATATAACATATAAATATTCTAGTATGTCATGAAGAACATATTCAACAGGTATAGGATATACATTTAGGTTGAGAAGTCTTGAATTAAGGAATTAAAGATTAAGGAATAAAAAAGATACTTAAATAGTATATTGTTCTTTTTATAAATCATAATATAGAATTTCCTCACTTATTAGACAGTCTACCTAGACTCATATCTGTTAGTAGTAAAATTAACATAGTTAAACATGCTAGAGTGTAAGAGGAAACGTTAAATAAAAAGCTCCCACCCTTCTAGGGGAACTTCAGTATAGCAGGAGGTGACAACTTCACAAGTCGGAGATGTGCCACATAATAATACATACACACATAAACATACACACATAAACATACATACACTGCATAAATGTACATACACATAAACATATGTACACACATAAACATATGCACAGATATGAATATACATACACATATAAACATACATATATGCACAAACATGTGTGCACATATAAGCATTTATGCACGCACATAAACATGCACACATAAACATACATGCACATGCATAAACATATGTACACACATAAACAAATGCATGCATACAAACATGCATACACACATAAGCAACTTCTTTAAAGTATATATGTGGAGGACTTTATATATACTATATATAAAGTATATAGGTAGAGGCACTTTGAGAAGTCTGTTCTTTCCCACATCCAGGGAGGGGAAAGAGATAAGAACCGATTTTGATTGTGTTATTTTAAAATAATCTCCTAAAGAAAAAAAACATTTCCTGAATCAAAAGAATTGTGTGCAAGTGCATTTCTTGGAGTCCGTGTCTGTGGGAAACACCTCACCAGGAACTATCATATCCTTGAGAAACTGACACTCTCCGCATGCTCTCTACCTGTAGGGCTGCCCAGCTGCTGTGGCCATTTCTTCTCTTGGAAGCAAGGTTTCTTTCTTATTTTTTCTTTTCTTTCCTTTAAAAAAATACTTTTCTTTGCATTATAATAAAATTACATTTGTTCCCCACTTTTCTCTCTCCAAACCCTTTCATATAACTCTACCCAGTCTCCTTCAATCCGTAGTCTGTTTTCATTGTTATTCTATGCGTATGTATGTATGTATATACATATATATTGCTAAACATAATCTGCTCAGTTAATATAATGTTACCTTTGTGTATGTTTTCAGGGATGACCATTTGGCAATGAACAAGTTTCTTTCTGAAAAAATTTCTGTCTGTCTATCTGTCTGTCTTGCTTTTTGGAAACTAAATATTTTATGTAGAAGCCTTTGCTGTCAAACAAAGAAATGTCAATAACTTTGAAGATTTATTTGGATTCAGATAAAATAAGTGAATCAATAATTATTGAATTTTTCTTGCTCTTTTGAATGTTCTAAAATATCTACAAGTCATTATATTTTAAATAAGTGTTGCTATACTTTGTTTTTTATTATCCTTATTTTTGTTATAAGAAATTGATATCCTCCACCCCCATAGCCAGAAGCTTCAAAGTGCAATTTTTTTAAACAGATATTTCTTGCTTGTGTATTCAAATAATACATTGCTACTAACAATGCTCCTCTTTCACAGAGGAGAAAACCATAATATGAAAAAAAATCTGAGAAACATTATGGTAAAAATATGTACACTACGTAATGAGGCTAAATTTTTCAGAGTTTCGAATTACTGATACTTAAGCAGGGCTGTATAATTTTTTTTTAATCAAGGAGAGAGGGAGATTCCTGGAAGCAAGAACACAATGATCTCTTCTGTCTGTTCTGGAACATATGGGTGTGGAGTTCATTAGTTTATTCCGAGAGAAACCAGACTCGTGTTGACAGGACTTAGAGAGCTGGAGGGGTGGAGGCATTTTAAGATGAGTGTTGGCACATCAGTCTGGGCCGTGCAGTGATGGACCTTAAAGCAATCTTCAGGGTTAGCAGGGTGGGGGAGATAAGAATCCATCTGTTTATATATACTGCCTTGCATTCTTAAATGCATTGTTTACTGGAAGTTTTCTGTTCTCCTCCAAAATCACTTCTGAGTGTTGCAATGCATATGTTCTGAGAGTACACAAAGATTCATTTAATGTGCCTAAGTATTTTCTTCTACTTGAAATACATTCTTTTAAATTCAATCTGCTGCTTTGTTTCTTTCTGTCTTTAATGAAGCTCGCTTTTTGGCAGTCTTTTTGACTGGCTCATCCACACGGGATTGAACCTTTAGTGACTCATCAAAGTGCATTGTAAAATCTGAAAGCACGGGCTGGTTGAGACAGATTGTGCTCTTTCAAACGCTTGCTAGTTCATTGCTGCTCTTGAGTAGAATGGTGTGCACTGTGTGGGCTTGGAGCTGAGGACTGAGCTTGACTTCTAACTCATTCCAAAGTGCATATTGCTATACTCAGCCTTAGGGGGAGGGGACATCATTTCCCTGCAGAGTGGGTAATTAATGCGAGTGGAAAAAGAGGATCGATTGGATAGTCAGTATGAAGAGGATCCTGACCATAATGTTTAGATGACGGGGATTCACTTTGAAACAGGGAATTTGAATGTATCTGTGTCTTCTTAAAATGGTTTTAAAATATTATTTGCTGTGTTAAAGGGACTTTTCATGGCAAATACAATGAATTCCAGCTGTCAATAGCGTGCAACGTGCAGCAGAAAAGACTGGTGCTTGGGGAACTCCCTCAGGTTCTCATCAGACAACGCTGATCCCCACTAGATGCTAAGAGTTGAAAACTGCACAAAGGAACTGTTTAGAGAATTTCATTTCACTGATTGTGTTGGTCCATTTAAAACAATTATATTTGGTTCCTGGTTAATGAACATGGAAAAAATGGGCTAAGACTAAAAATAATGTGGACGTGACCTTGTGCAGAGATAGGTATGCTCCACTTGATAACCATGGCGGAAGGGAAAGCAGCACCACAAAAGCCAAATCCAGCCGTTCTCAGTGCACAAATGAGGATCATGCCATTAGACAGAGCCTCAAAGCATATAGAGATAGGACATGGTGATTCCTTAGTGGAGTTTAGTGCAAGCTGGAAGTGCTCATCTCCAGAGAGCAGAAGCCACATGAAGGGAGTGGATTCTGACCAAAGGCTTCCTTGGTTAAATCTGGGCTGGTTGGCTGCTGCTGAAACTGTTGAGGTGAATACCAGGAAGCATTCATGGTTGGTGAAAAGGAATGCAGTGTGTCTAGAGTCGAACTTTCTAGACTTTGTCAAGGGAAGCAAATGAGAACAGAGGCATCGTTTGAACTTACAGGTAAGGCAAACAAAGACTGCAGAATCAGGGTTACAGAAGGGAAAGAACCAATAAGATGTGAAATTGTAAGATTCTACAGGCAGTAGAAAAACATGATCAGAAAAGAAGGGTTCAATGAGCAGCCGGAAAGTTGTCTTTGTAGTTCAGGCAAAAATAACACAAATTTGCTCATGAAATTATAACAGCATATTATGTAATCATTTATTGAGATGAATGAAAATATCACAAACTTGAGTTTTGGAGTGATCTCTGTTTCAGTGACAACATATTTTAAAATGGCTGCAAGGTCATTATGGATTATTTCTCTGAATATATCAAAGACTCCTTGTAATCTGGAGGTAGGAGCTTGCTTCAGACTCACATGTGTATAACCAGGTCTCTTCAACAAAAGCTTTAGACCCATTGCTGACATACCCAACTGGACACACCCATCTGAATACTAATACTGCCCATGAAGTGACTTCAATACAACCAAAACGACAGCTGCACTGCAGAGAAGACACATGAAGCTTTGCGTTAGCTTGTCTCCAAGGTTACCATCTGTGCTGATCTGAACTTTCAATGTGGGAATTTTTCAACCTGTGCCAAGATAGTATTTTCAGGGTAGATACCAGTGGGTACAAAGCCAGCTTGGAAGGTTCTTGAGCCTTTGTAGAGTAGAGGTTATATCCATGCCGACCTTAATCACTCAGGTGTTACAGAGGGATATATTTCTGCATTCTGCTAAAAATGTTAAGATTATAGAAATGGATAGAATGTCACTTTTAGTTAGCCCTACTTTGCAAACCAAAAGATACTAATTTTTATGCCACTAGCCAGTGTTCTCAATAGAATCAAGAGGCAAAACAGTTTTTGAAAATGTGACTGATTCTCTGGAGTTAACACGTTTCATATTTTATAGTTGGTAGGCAAATCTAAGTAAGGATAAAGTAGCTTAAAAGCATAAATAGTTTCAGCTAGAGATGTAGCTGAGTTTGAAGAGTGCTTGCCTAGCATGCGTGCTACTCTTGGTTTGATCCCCACCTCCCACATAAAACCAGGCGTTGTGGATGCCTGCCTGTATGCGGGACTCAGAATGTGAGAGCAGAGAGCTTCGTCTCTGCACAATTTCAAAGTCATCCTCAGCGACACAGTGAGTTTCAGACTAACCTGGGTTACATGAGGCCCAGTCTCAAAAGCATAAATAAATAAGCAGACAAATAAATATGCCTACATTTTAAAAGGAAAAAGTAAACAAGTCCCAAACCTTAACTATGACACCAAAATCAAAAATAAAGACTAAAATTTTATAGTTGAAAAGAAAAGAGGCAATTCTTTTAGTAAACACCCGGAAAAAAATTCTATTTCTATTTTTCTATAAATTTAAATTATTTTTATAATACTTATAAAGGTATGGAAAGAATCGTTTTTAATTCGTGAAGCAGTTTTATATTGCCTGCCTCATTATACCAATTCCAAAAAATATAATGGCAGTGGTAATGATGATGGAAATTTATTCTTGTAGCGAAAGAAGTTCCTTCTTTGTTTTTCAGCTTTTCCTGACGTGGTGCTAGACTTTAGGACTGTGGCTGAGTCACCATGGAAGGTTCTGGGAAAGCAGGACTGTCCCTTTCTTCAGCCAGGTACTAAAAATGTCAGGTGCTTCAGGGTCTCCGTCTGAGACTCAGTCTTCAGGCCTGTTTGTGTAGTCATAGAAGGGAATGTCTCCTAGAAAGTCACTGAACAGAAAGGCCTGCTCGGGGACTGTTGAGAGGAACTCTAACTAGACGGCAGGGCTGTTTCCACAGCCCTGATAGGAATGAAGTGATCAGGTTGACTTGCAGGGCTGCCGACTGACTCATTTTTCCTCTGGGTTTCTCTGTGGTCAGGATTTGTTACCCTGCAGCTGAGGCTGACTGGATGCTTGGATGCACCGTTAGGGTGATGGATAGTCTGTGAGATGTGTTTTGGCAGCACAGACTGTGTGGCTGGGCAGGTGCTCTGTGAGTTCCTGGGCTGGGAGAACTGTTCTGACTTTGGGAGATCAGACTGCGGTCTGTTTCCGACCATCACCTTCCTCTAAGTACTCATTTCTTGTGAGGTGGTGGATTTCAGGCTCTTCCTTGCTCCAGGTAATTACTTTTTGCGAAGCAGCAGTTGTGTCTATGCTGGTCACAACTGTGAGGCAGAATGGCTCTGCTCCTTGTTTGTGCAAGCAAGAAATCACCTTCTGTCTAGAATGGCATGAATGATAAGGAAAGTTTGTCCTGCAGGTAAGTAAGGACAGTCTATTAACTTACAGTAAAATGGGATGGTATAGGCATATGGGTGTCTTAAAATCACGCCTATGACCTTATCAAACATACAGATCACTCAAGGCTATAACCACCTCATCTGGATAATAAAAGGAAGGGCATCTAAAACAAGAACACACAGCAGTAACCCCTGGCTTGTCATCTAGCATGTTGTGTATACGTCACGGAATGGAGAGGAGATGAACTCTTGACTGTCCTTTGCGTCTGCTTAGCATTCTCCCTGCTGCTTGAGATGACCCCATTGAATGGCAGAGTCTCTTCCTGGTCCTACATCTATCTTCACATTGCCCTGAGCCCACACTGCCCTGAACCAGCACTACCTTGAAGTTGCAAAGTTCTCTGTGACACCAACAGATCCCACACTGTGCTTGTGAAAATCATATTCAACCGCCCACAGTGACCCACTGTGTCTGGGTCAACTGTCCTGTCTTCAGAGAGACTTCTTTGAACCCTGCCCCTTTAACTCTACTGTGACTGTTATGTAAGGTTCATGGCTCGTGAATGAAATGTGTGATCTTTGAGCCAGTATCTGTGGTTAAGAATGGAATAGAAGAAGCCGTGATCACCAGTGGGAGAATTGTGAAGTGAGATCAAGATTACTCAGTAAATTTTATTCAGTGAAACTGATATAGCTTGCGAACTTATTATTGTCCAATAAGTTAGGCCAGGTCTCTCTGTGTTGTGGCGTGGTGCACTCTCAAGCCTGTCTCCAGGTTTATTAATACCCGGAGAGCTCTGGATACTCAAGAATGTAGCTAACAAAAGACAGGTCCTTTTCTTTCTAAACTGACAGCAGCTCTGGGAAACGACACATAGCATACATTTTAATTGCTAAATTTGGTAGTGCTTAATTCAAAAGGGTATGAAGCATCGAGGTAAGGATTCACAGGACTTGTGGATATTGTACCTATCCCCCAAAGATTGTGGATAAGAGAGAGTAGAGGAAAATTAATATGTTGGGTGTTTGAGAATAATCAACACTTGTATATGGCAGTATTTGTAATGAGTTTTGTAGGCAAGCAACCACCATGAGAGCCTAGAATTTAAAATATGGACCCATAGAGTTCGTTTGTAAATAAACTGAAAAGGAAGGAGATCACTGATGTCATGTCATATTTAAAGATATCTAAATTATATACAAATCAAGAGTTTAATATTCTTATGGTAATTTGTCTCCCTGACATCTGCTTTGAATCATCAGTATAAAAGTATTCTTCCCAAACTGGTGTGTTTTATTCATTTGTGTCCGTTGTCTCTTGCAGTATTTAGAGTAGAGTTTGAATGAATGTTCTACATCACCACCAATATAGCCTGGCACTTAGAGCAGAGTGGGTCATCCGTTAGACACCAGAATATTGTACTTGCTGTCCTCTTTCAGGTCCAAGATCTTTTTTTCTTTGAGAAAAATACTGCAATTCATGGAATGCAGGAAGTACATTTTTAATGCAATTTTTATTTCTATAATTAGTACATGAGTTTTTATGGCTCAAACTTTTGAACACTGTGATTATTTTTCCAACTAATATTTTATAGCTTCATTATCTCCCAAGTTACTTTGTATATTGTGTTACAGAATCACAAAGTCATTGCAATTTGGTGAGCTTGACAAAATATGGTATCCCTTCAGCTGCATTAGAACCATAAAATCTTATTCATGAATAATAGACGTTTAAACATTTTATTAAAGCACTGTCCCAGTGATGCATTATTATGTTTAAGAGCTACTCATGTTTAATACCTATATTAATTAGAGGGTATTTCATTAATTTCACAAGCTGTTTTCCTTAACTTTGTGCTAAGAGCAACTGTATCTGCACTTAGAGTTTCCAGCCCACCTGGGCACTCGGCGATGTCTTTTCACTTCATATGCTTTGAAACGTTTCCTCCAAGATGAAAATAAGCTGTATTGCACCACAATGAAATGACAGATAGTTGTTTTACCTTATAGTACATTTTGGCTGAAAGTTATAAATTTATACTCAAACTGAGAACAGTATTTTTCCTGGTGTTGAAATCTGACAAAACTTTTTCCTGTGAATGTTTGCAAAGACAGTATTTTGGTGTTGGTGAATATTCTAACAAACCCAGTAGCTCATTTCATAGTTCCTGTGTTTGCTTATTATTTCCTGTAATTATATCCTTCAATGGAAATTCTTGGTAAAAATACAAAGTATAATTCAGTCAAGGCAATTTGATTGTGTATTAAAATAATGATATCCAGATACACAGCTCTCTAAAGAAATAATTAAATATATCCAGAAGAATGTATTGTATTGGAAAATGTTCCACACATGTTATTCACAGTAACTGAGTCCTTGGTAAGCATCAAGCAGTATGTAAGAAAGGTTGAGAATGGTCAGGGTGACAAAACATGGAGCTTCTGTGTTCTTAGCAATGTCCATCTACGTGATTTAACAGTTAACCAAAGTTTCTTTTGGAACATACTCAGTCAATTTAGCATGTGGACATTCATAACTGCTCATTGTATGAGAGGATCAAATTTTTTTTATCCAGTCAGTTTCTGATCAAATTTGGAATAATTAGAATTAAGTTTAGTTCTCTGTTATGCCACGGTGACCCAAATACACTAGCACAAAATCACTGATTTCGATTGCATGTATAATTTTGTCTAATTTGTCGAATGCATCTATGTTAGTGAGTTCTTTATATGTACTATATGTTATTAATCTTGTATTTCTTTTTATAAGCTTTAAATGGCTGTGACCAAATGAAAGTTAAATGTAGAAGGATTTGTTTTAGCTAACCACCACTCCTGAATTTTAATTCATGTTGACAGAGGTTTTGTCCCACCCTTTCCTGCAGTTATTCAGTCCCAAAGAAACACACAGAGGCCTACATTAATTACAAATTGGTTGGCCGATTAGCTCAGGATTTCTCATTAACTCATATCTTACAGTAACCCATAATTCTTGTCTGTGTTGGCCACATGGCTTGGTACCTTTTATTAGTGAGGTATTCTCATCTTGCTTCCTCTGCATCTGGGTAACGACTGCAGACTGAGCCTTTCCTCTTTCCAGAATTCTCCTGTTCCAGTCACCCCACCTATACTTCCTGCCTGGCTACTGGCCAATCAGCATTTTATTAAACAAATACAAGAGACAATCTTCACAGGCTGCGCGACTGTTGTCCCACAGCAATTACATATTACCTGGCTCCATTGCATCTGGATCCCAGATGAGGCAGGTTACCATGGTAACCAGTGGATGTATCTGAGGCTCCCCCATCTCATGTCAGACAGGAAACAAGTATAGTGATTCAGTAGTGGGAGAGAACTAGGGCAAGGTATAGCTTTTACAGAGAAACCCACAATGACCAACTTCTTCCAGTGTGTCCCACCTCGCTCAGTCTCTCAGTCTCCCAGGTATCTGTTCAAGCTGTTAACCCATCCGTGGACTAGGACAGAGCACACATAGCCTAACCATCTCCAGATATACCCTCATGGATCACATGTAGACATGTGCTTGGCTGATTTGGTCAGTGTTTCATGGTCCAGTCAGCTGGCATTAAAGATTATCCATCACACTATCCTTAGTATTTATTTTTAATCTGGTGAGTACTCAGACACAATATATATCTGTTGACCACTGACTGATCTAGGCAAGATGACGTGTGATGTTTATTACTATAAATCATGCGTGTAAAGTTATTAGTAACCCATAGGCTGATTCCACCTCTCTACCACTGAAGGTTCATTCTTCTGTGAAAGGCACCAAATTTATAAAATACTTCAGAGACAATGTTATTGTGCCTTGAATGTGGGGGTGGACTCTGCTAGTTTTCTTCCCAATCTGCCTCTCCTTTCCCTAGAGGTAGGTATGTTAGTACATATTTCTATATAAAAAAGTACCCAGAGAAATAGCTGCATTTTTCATTTTCCTCTGAATAACAGTGTCCAAATGACCAGGCTCTAATCAATAAAATTCAAGTAGAAATGTTTCTTCAAATTTTAGAACACATATTCTTTTTTTATTTTTCCCCTCTCTGTTGGCTGGTGTGCAGACTCTCACTGGCGCTCAGCAGCCCAAATTAAGGTCAGGAAGAGAACACATATGTTGAGACACAGAAGAAAGATCCATTGTTACCCAGTGGAATTCCTCTATTTTCTGTCAACTTCTTTGCTTCAAGTTTACTTATGTAAGAAACAATAAACTGACCTTCTAAGACACTTGGACATTAGATTTTTTAAAACATTTAACTAAGCTTTTTTGGTAATAACTTATGGGTCTCTTCTAAGACTCTCTTCTATGTCTATATGTATTCTGTGGTGGCTTTTGCAGAAAATCTACTCTATTATGCTTTAGTGACCTTTTGGTATAAAATATTACTTGAAAATAGGATCAGTATATTATTTGAATGTCATTAATCTTTATTCATAACCCACATTCATGTTATTAACACACATACTGTATGCATAGTAAGTCTATTATTAGAATAATAGAAAATAACCTGAGCTATTAATGATAACAATGTTAATAGAGTTAATTTTTCTCAGAGAAAATTTTGGTGCAAGCTTATAGGACAATATATGAAATAGACACCTAATGAATTGTATGTAGAGATATTTGTCTTTGAGTGTGGCGTTTTTGCCTGGGTAAAAGAAACTGACTGAAGTCCATAAGATGATGTCCTAGAGACATCACCATTTCCATTTTCTTCACAGGTCTGCTCAAACCCTGAGCAAGTAAGTGGGTTGTGCCTGTTCCAACAGCAGAGCAGAAGCCTGCAGTGGTCCTGTCAAGAGGCTCTACTGATTCCTTATTGTGACATCGAAAGACGACTCCCTCACCGGTTGCGGCAATGTCTGTATCTAATCTATCATGGTGAGTGAATTGCATTCAGATCTCAAGGACACATAAATGTATACAGTAGCAGGGTTTTATGAGAGTTCTACTATCAGAACCTGCAAAGAGAACTTTAAAAATTGGATTTTCAGATTGTCCTTTATTCGAGGGAAAAGAGATGTTTCTTTTCTTGTTTGATAATTTTGTATATAATTACCTTATTTACATCATTTTCTCCTTCCTTCTCCTCTCCTCAACTGCCCGTGTTCCTCCCTTCTCAAATTCATGACTACTTGTTCTATAGTTATTATTGTAACATATATTCATAGGTACCACCAGCTGAGTTATTTTCTGTTGCTCATATGTATATGTGTAGTGCTGACTGCATGGGATTGGAGAACCTACTAGGGGGCTCATCTTTGGAAAAGATTGAATCTTTTTTCTGTCTCAGTAGCCATTGATTGCCTGTTGCTCTTCATCTCAGGGTGTGGTCCTGTGAGATTTATGCCATCCACATTTAGCATTATCAGTGCTGTGACATATGGGGACTCTAGAAAGGGGTCCAGGCCCCACAAACACCAGAGGCATGTTTACCTTTCCCATATACACCAGGGGAATGAGAGGTTGGAAGACTATTTTTCCAGTGCCCTTTCCCTCATGTATATACTCTCTGATTTAAGTCTGAGAAGCCAAAAGTGTAGCTTTATGCACAGAATAGATATTTGCTCATCAGTGTCTCTTTTCTTCTAGTTTCGTATCTCAAAGAAAATAAAAATAGAAATAAAAAACGCTACCTAAATTACTAAACAGAACTCAAAATTCCATTGGCCTATCAGCAGCTTCTCTATGCCAGTGAGAAGTAGCAACATCCAGTGACGAGTCTGAAGCCATTCGCTGAACTTGGAATATTTTTTAGATGTAAAAAGAGGAATTAATGACTCTAACGTGAAACGACAGTCTTTAGTACAAGACAGTGAAGAGAAGCCTGGTAACCCTCCATTTCTTTAAGAACTCATTTCATTTTCTTCTGCAAACAGAAATAGCATTGGAGTCAGGGTTTGCTTGCTGACTTATTGCAGCTCCCTGAACTCATTTCTAGATAAGTAAGCAATTTATTTAGGGCAAAGCATATAATTATTTGTTCAAATTTAGAGTAGTATTTCTGAAGGACCTAATTCAGAATGGCTTCCATAGTATGTGTCCTTGGATCCTTAGGCCTGGGTGTTGAGGGCCTCATTTTAAAAATAAAAAAATAAAGAGAATTAAAATATTTAAAATATATTCTGTAAAGCATTAATGAAATACTTAAATAGTGAATTATTGCTATAGAATGTAATTTACTTTTATATTTTTATTAATATAAAATTATCATCACATTTTTAACCTTGATTTCTCTAAATCTTGTGACTCTGCAAACCTGTGAAAAATGCTGACCCATTTTTTAAAATAGAATTTTACCCTGGCCAGTGTGTGAGAAATGAGTCTTCAAAGGCCCCAAAATATGCTTGAGAGATAGTAGAGTACTTGTCACTCAAACATGGAAATCTCAGTTCATATCCTCAGCACCCATGTGCTGAATACTGGGCATGGCCTGTGCCTAAGAGATGGAGACATGAAATGCACTGGGGGTGGAGGGTGACTACCCAGTCGACCTGACCAGAGAGAGGAGCTCCACCACTAAGGTGAAGAGCAACTGAGGAAGACAACTGGTGTCAACTCCTGGCTTCCACATGTGTGTGTACATATGCCCATGGATGTGTAATCATAGGAACACAACTATAAAGAAATAAATAGAGAAGCAAACAGAATATCAAAGAGGGAGAATGGCCAGGAGGAGGAGAGTGGCCAGGAAGCAGAGGAGGAATGGAGGAGGAGGAGGAGGAGGTGGGAAGAAAGGGGGAGGGGGAAGCAGACAGAGGAAAAGATTAAAGCAGATGTGGGCAG
>LOJH01027129.1:4993-18165 GCA_001685095.1 Ellobius talpinus
TTGAACTCAGGACCTCTGGAAGATCAGCCAGTGCTCTTAACCTCTGAGCCATCTTTCCAGCCCGATATTTATCTATTTTTATTTGCATTGGTATTTTGTCTGTGTGTATGCCTGTGTAAGGGTGTTGGGTCCCCTGGAACTGGAGTTACAGACTGTTGAGTCACCATGTGGGTGCTGGGAATTGAACCCAGGTCCCCTGGAAGAGCAGTCAGTGTTTTTAACTGATGAGCCATGTTTCCAGCACCAACACTCTCTCTCCACTTACATATATTTATTAATTTATTAATATATTTATTATATAAATATATAGTTCAGGCCTGAAACTCACTATGCAACTCAGGCTGACCACAAACTTGTAGAAATACTCCTGCCTCAGCATCCTGATAGCTGGCATCACAAGCATGAGTGACCATATCTAATTTAAAACTTTTGCCAGGTGTTTTTTTTTCCCTTTAATCCCAGCATTTGAGGCAGAGGCAGTCAGTTCAGAGTTTGAGGCCAGCCTAGTCTACATAGCGAGTTCCAGGACAGTCAGGGATACATAGAGAGACTCTCGAAAAACCAAATCAGAGCCTAGAGAGAGGCTCAGAGGTTAAGAGAGCACTGGCTGTTCTTCCAAAGGACCCAGGTTCAATTACCAACACCCACATGGCAGCTCACAACTGTCTATAACTCTGGTTCTACCCTCATACAAACCTACATGTAGGCAAAGCACATGAAATAAAGAATTAAAATTTTGAAAAAAAAGGAAAAAGCAAACCAAAACAAAACCCATCTTTTACCTTTTGTATGTTATTTCCTTAAACAGACTACTAGGCACTCCGAGGGCACAGAGCCTGCTTCTGTGGGTACCTTTCCGGTTGTCACATAGTCACTCACAAGCTACAAGGTTTGGTGCAGAATCATCTGCATATCTCAGGGGCCTCTTTCAATTTCAGGCCAAGGGGAAACCATTGTCTCTTGGAAGTCACAGAGGGGATCCAGGGGCAGAGCCTGTGCTAATTGCCCTTCCATGCTCATCAGAGCCCCTGGGACTCAGGAATATGTGTCTTGAGGGAAATATGAGTCACTCCGCCAACGCACAGCTGGACTCTCCCAAGCCCAGCACAATGGAGATGTGGAAATTAGAGGCAGCGCAGGGATCTGTATCCCAAGCCGAGTTCACTCTCTTCCTGTTGTTACATTGTGAAATGGAAACACTGTTTCCTGGGAAAAGGGCCAAATTCCACCAAAGACACAGCAGCTGCTAAACGCTTCTGTGTTTGTAGAGAACAGCTTGTTTTGAATGTTGGGTGTTGGTTCCAAACAGAGTTGAAAAGAAAGGAGGGCTCAGCTCATATATAGCATAAGCTTGTCAGGAACTCTCTAGAACTTAGTTCTTGATTAGGCCAAGTTAAGAAATTGACAAGGGCCATGCAGGTCGCTTGCCACATATGCACGTCAACTGTTCTGACATGTCCCTCATGGATATGAACATACTTCATCCTTACAACATCCTTGGTTATTATTGCTGCAATTTTAATTTTAAAAAAATACGTGTATGGGTGTTTTTCCTGCATCTGTGTCCGTGCACCAGTGTGTCCTTGGTGCCTGAGAAGGCCAGAAGAGGGTGGTGGATCTCCTATGGAGTTGTAGACAGTTGTAAGCCACCATGTGGATGCTGGGAATTGAACCTGGGTCCTCTAGAAGAGCAGCCAGTGCTCTTAACTACTGAACCCTCTCTCCAGCCCTGTTGTTTATTTTGAGTGTTGTCTTGGTGGCCTGGAACTGCCTATGTAGCCGAGTATGACTTTGAACTCCTAATCCTCTTGCTTGCACGTCCCACATGCTGACATCATAGGCATGCACCACCAGCCTAGTCTTCTTGTTTCATCTTATTTTTCAAAACAGGATTTCTCTGTGTAGCCCTGGCTGTCCTGTAGGCCAGGCTGGCCTCAAACTCACAGAGATCTGCCTGCTTCTGCTCCCTGAGTGCTGGGATTAAAGGAGTGCACCGCCCCTGCCTGGCAGGCCTAGTCTCATACATGTTTCTGTTTTGTTTTATATGGTGGTTTTTCCATTACACCGTACTTGCTGGGAACAGGCATAGCTCCCAGAGCTGACTGTAAGCTCCCTAAGTCCCAGACCTTGTCTTTCCATCTCTGGGAGCCCAGCCTTTACCAGCTGAGTTATCTCTCTGGTCCTTCCTAGCTATCTTCTAAACCCAACTCCTTACATTTTTTTGTTACATTTATTGTGTCTGATGCAATACACGCATAAGTATTGAGTACACATGTGTGGAGGTCAGGGGATAATTTGAGGGAATCAGGTCTCTCCTTCCATCCTGAGGGACCTAGGATTGAACTCAGATTTTCAGCTTGGTGGCAAGGCAAGCACCTTTACTCACTAGGCCATCCTGCTGGCCCTTCCCTACCTCCTTGTCATAGAGGAAATTTATGATACATAATAATGGGATGATATAAGTAGTTGATTTATTTGTTTATCACAGAGTGACTAAATCTAATTAAACCAGGAAACATTTTCAAGAGCGGCTATATACAACTGAGAAATAACAAAGTTTAATTTTAGGATGTTTGAGACTGGTTCTCTTGCAGCCCAAACTGACCTCAAGCTTGCTGCGTAGTAGAGAACAGCGCTGAATGCCTGGTCCTCCTGGCCTCCACATCTGGCGTGCTGAGATAACAGGTGTGCACCATCACACCTGGTTTCTGGAGTGCTGGGGGTCCCGCTGAGTATTGTCTATGCCAGGCCAGCAGTCTCCCAACTGAGCTACAGCCCCAAAGCTGCATCACTTTTAAAACATTGTTTGCTGGAGCTGGAGATGTAAGTTATGATGGAGCATACTTTTGGAGGCAGCCTTTCTTATGTTGCTATGTAGTTCAGCTAGCTTTGAACTCCAGATCCTCCTGGGGCTGGAGAGATGGCTCAGCCATTAAGAGTGCTCGCTGTTCTCACAGAGGACCTAAGTTTAGTTCTAAGCAACCATGTCATATGTCTCATAATCACCTATAACTCCAGATTCAGGGGATATAACACGCTTTTCTGGCCTCTGCCGGTACACAAATACATATGCACATGCGCACGCATGCACGCACGCACACACACACACAAATTTTTTAGAAACCCTCCTTCCTTGAGCTCCAAGTTTTGACATTACAGGTATGTACCCCATCCCCAGCTCCTTTTAAATATATCTGTGTTCCCACCAGACAGGCATCAATGAGGTCCTGGTCTAATTGGACAGAGCAAACTACACATAGAAAGAAGTAATGACAAATGACCATGATGCCAAGAGAGGTGACAGCTATGACTTGTCTTTGGAATAGGATCGATCAGGCAAACTGGACTAGCAAGAGACTACTGTGAAAGAAGGAGAAATTGATAACAATCACAGGTATGTATTTAAGGCTAGATACCCGGCAGAACCCCGGAGCAAAGCCTCATGACTCCACCATCCTGTGTAAGGTAAAGCACAGAAGATGCCTCCCCTCCCGAGGGAGCTGACAATCAACACTGTTGTATTTGCAGTGTGAATCCAAGAGAAGAGCTTAAAGGCACAGATGGGCTGGAGAGATGGCCCGGAAGCCCTCTGCCACTTTCCCCCAAGCTGGCTCATGGCAAACAATTGAGACTGGATATCGCTCTTGCAATCCAGAGGACCCACATTCAGTCCCAGCACCCACCTTGGGTGGCTCACAACCACCTGTAATTCCAGCTCCAGGAAGCCCCAGGCCCTTTTCTGATTTTTTTAATTAAAAAATTTTTAGATTTATTTTACTATTTTATGTGTATGAGTGTTTTGCCTGCATGTATATCTGTGTATCGGATTCTTGCTTGGTGCCCAAGAAGGTGATACACCTCCATGTGGGTGCTGGGAATTGAACCCAGGTCCTTCACAGCAGCAAAAAATGCTCTTAACCACTGAGCCAACTCTCCAGCCCCTTTTCTGATTTTTTAAAAAACAGATATTGTTTTTATTCTATGTGTATGTTTTTTTTTCTCTCTCTAAATGTGTTTATGCATTACAGGCATGCCTAAGGCCTGAGGAAGCCAGAAGACAATGCCGGCTCCTCTAGAACAGGAGTTACAGATGGTTGTTAGCTGCCATGTGGGTGCTGGGAACCTAACCTGAGTTCTTCTGAAAGCACGAGCAGCCAGTGCTCTCAGCTGAGTCATCTCTTCAGGCTTCTGGCCTCTGCAGGCACCTGCTCTCATGTATATGTGCCCACACATAGATACTAGTATTTACCTGTAATTAAATATAAAACAGTAAGATTCTGGAGAGATGGCTCAGTTGAAAACACTGGTTGCTCTTGCAGAGGACTAGGTTGTGACTCTCTACACAGGTGGCTCACAGCTCTGTGTGCGTCCAGTTCCAGGGGATCGGTTACCCTTTTCTGGATTCCTGGGGAATCCATACACACATATGCATACACACAGTGTACAAACACACACATACAAATAAATACATTTAAAAATCTTTGGAATAACAAAAATAAAATAAATCTTTTAAAAAAGGATACAGCAATATACTAGAAGAATACACTAGACCCTGGTAGCCTAGTGGTTAGGATTCCGTGTTCTCACTGCCTTGGCCTGGGTTTGATTCCCGGTCAGGGAAACAATGCTGTAATTTATTTTAAAATGCAGAGACGACCAGTCCCTGGGGACCAGAGTGGCTGAAGAGTGAGGGAGCCAGAGAGAGAAAGGGAGAGAGGGAAAGAGAGAGAAAGAGATGGGAGGTGGGCAAGGCCCACCTTTTAAAGCAAATAGGCACGGGGTGCTCTTAGTGGCTGCAGCTGAGGACGGATCCAATCAGGACCCCAAGGGCAGGCCATTCCAGATGCCTGAACACTAACAGTAGGCATCTGCGATGCCAGTATTATGACTTCAGGAAAAGAAAGGACTGGGAAATAATATCAGAGGAAGAACAGGCAGACCATGGGATTTCTCTTCGTTTGGGAAGGGTGGGCAAGAGAGACGTTAAAAGAAATTCCGAGGTTGGATTGCACTGTGACTTGAGAGGACAATGGTACCATCAACAAATAAATCCCCTCTCCTAGTGCAGGAAAGGTAGTTAGTTGAGTTTGGATGGTGTGAGATGTCTAAGTAGGTTGTGAGGAATGGGAGAAGGGAGCCTTGCATTTGGGAAATTGATCAGAGTCCAAGGCTAATTATTGAAAATACCAAAATAAGCTAGCCATGATGGTACAGGTCTTTAGTGCCAGCATTCATGTGGCAGAGACAGGTGTATCTCTGTGAGTTCAAGGCCAGTCTGGTCTATGTAGAGGGCTCCAGGAGAACCATGTAGTGAGACCCTGTCCCCCCCCAAAAAAAAGCAAAAACCACAAAAATTAGGCAGGACATGGAGGCACACAATTTCAATTCTAGCATTCTGGAGGCAGTGGCAGGTGGATCTCTGTGAGTTCAAGGCCACTCTGGTCTATATAGAAAGTTCCAAGGATGCTAAGGCTACACAGTGAGACCCTGTCTTGAAATGAAAGTTACTGATTGATTAATCTAATGCATTTCTGAGGATGGAACCCAAGACAGGGTCATACATACTCTAGGTATGCGACTCCACTAAAATAGATCCCCTCCTGGTACCTATTTTGTTGTTTGTTCGTTTGCCTGAGACAGGGAGCCAAATGGCCTCAAACTCATTGTGTAGCTGAGGACCTTGAGCTCCTGATTCTCCTGCCTCTGACTCCCAAATGCGGACCCTGCATGTGTCGCTACAGTTAGCTGCCAGCATATTACTTTTTTTAAAAGAGGAATTTTTGAAGAGGAGAACCATATAAACAGTCTAAATCCCTTTCCATATACATCAGAGAAACAAGGACAGTGCCTCCAAAGCTCGCGTGGGGGTGCCTGCTGCTTGTGGCAGCTGTGAGCCAGCTGCTGAGGGGCTGGCCTTGGTTTCTCTGATGTAGGGACACATCATCTATCCCAAGCGCTTATTGTTCACAGAATACACTGTCTCCCTGGGATCCGTCCCAGCTGGGATCCAAAGCTGAGCAGAACGGATAATACACCTTTTGTTGCATTTCCTTAACTGCGAACTAGTAAAACTAAAGACAGAACTATGACGAGACAGACTGTGCATGGCTATTTTACCATCCGCTTTCATTACTTATGCTGTTTCCAGGGTTGTAAAGGTCCCTTCCTTTACAGACACTCCCCTATCCTGGCAGCCCTCTCCCACTCCCCCAGAACCTGGTTCACGGAGAAATCGTGCCCTTTATTGAATAGATGCAGGGTTGGAGGTATGATAGAGCACTGGGCTTCGAGCTGCTGACGTGTGTGTGTGTGTGTGTGTGTGTGTGTGTGTGTGTGTGCGTGTCTTTCCTGCATCAAAGATGACATTTGTTTAAACCTCACGATTTATTTTGTGGACTCCTCAGCAGCTGAAGCATACAGTGGAATGGCACTCATTTCAGTGAGTGGACCGAGCAGCGGCAAACTCAAAGATAAATCTGAAAGTTGGCAATGACGGGTGGAACGCAATTACGAAGGAAAAGAAGCTGCCAATTTCCCCTGAAACGAGGCGAACGTTTCAGGAAAGGATTGCTGGACTCCAGGTCTGTGTCAGAGCTGGTAAAGTATTGAAGAGGACTCAACACACCCCCTGTTAGAATGAGTTGGCATTTAATAAGAAGACCCCGGAGAGAAGCTTGCTGATGTGTACATTTTTGCAGCATAGCTTTGCAAGGGCAGGGCCCATTTGCAAAAATTCTTTGGGAGGGAGGGAGGCATCAGATGAGTCAGTTCTGTACTCGTGGGGCTACCTCCTGGGACACAGCTTGACTCATCCATAAATACTGACATTCCTTTTGAAGAAGTGGCCTGCAAATACTTTCCTGGAGGAAAAGCCGCAACCGCACTGACTTAACGATTGCTTTAGCAAGCAAGTAGCAACAAAAGCAAACCATCCATAGATGCTCCTCTTTAATATATAATCTGTAAATGTTCACTGATAAGGAACTGGCTGAGTAAGGTATAGTACATGCATACATTGGAAAATAAGGCAGTTCTGTGTGGAAAATTTTTTAGGAAATATTAATAACTCAAAATAGAAAAAAACCAATATATATGTACATATAATATGATCCTATGTGCGCAAAATGTCTTTCTTTTCTTCTGTTATTTTTTCTTTTGAAACAGGGCAGTTCTGGCTGGGCTGGAACTCTCCTATGTAGACTAGAAGGGCTTCAAATTTATAGAGATCTCCCTGCCTCTGCATCTCAAGTGCTGGCATTAAAAGTGTGTGTCAACATGCCCAGCTTTTTTTTTTTAATTTTCAAGAAAAAATATGGGGGCTGGATAGATGGCTCAGAGGTTAAGAGCACTGGCTGCTCTTACTAGAGGACCTGGGTTCAATTCCCAACATTCACATGGTGGTTCACTCCTGTCTATAACTCCAGTTCCAGGACTTCTGATGCCCTCACACAGATACACATGCAGGCAAAACACCAATGCACACAAAATAAAAAATGAAAAGAAAAATAGGGTCTTGCTACTGTAGACCAGGTTGGCCACCAACTCCTAATCATCTCTCCTCGGCCCCTCAAGAGCCGGAATTACAGGCGTATTTGATTACACCTGACTTGTATGTTTAGAAATATGCTACAGAGAATTCTACAGAATACTAACAGTGGTTTCCTAGGAGGGAGGAAAACTAATTGCTGGGATAGGAAAGAAAACACAATTTCCTCACCTGGGCATGGTGGACCATGTCTATAATCCCGGACTCTGGAGGCTGAGGCAGGAGAATCACCATGAAGTGTGAGGCCAGCTGGTGCTAGCAAAACCATGTCTCAAGGAACAAAAACAGCTGGGCACGCTGGTGCATGCCTATAATCCAAAAGAAAACAACAGATAAAATGACTTCATTCCACTGTATTTCTTTCTGTACTTTTTGCAGTCTGTACCTTGCCTGTTAGAGAATGTACTTAGGGGCTGCTGGTGAGATGGTGCGGTAGGCAAAGGTGCTTGCCACCAAGCCTGGTGATCTGAGCTTGATCCATATATTCACGGTTGAGAGAACTGACGCCCAAAAGTTGTCCTCTGACCTCTGCACATGCATTCCTGCACACACACACTCACACACACTCACACACACTCACACACACTCACACACACAAATATTATGTAACAAATTCTTTTAATTTTTAAAGATTTATTCATTTTATGTGCATACGTGATCTCCTTGTAAGCATGTATATGCACCATGTGCTTGCCTAGTGTCGGCAGAGGTCCAAAGAGGGCATTAGACTCCCTGGAACTGGAGCTATGGAAGGTCATGAGTCACCATGTGGATGCTGAGAACCGAACCTGGTCTTCTGCAAGAGCAACAATGCTCTTAACTCTTCAGTGTGCCAGCATTCTTAAAGTACAGGCACAGGAATAATTTAAGGTCCAGGAAGGCTTTCTTCTGTCACTGTTTTTTCTCAAAGCTTGATCAGATTTGTTATTTGTTTGTTTGTTTTCTTGTTTTGTCTTTTTGGTTTTTGGGTTTTAGAGACAGGGTTTCTCTGTGTAGCCCTAGCTGTCCTGGAACTTGCTTTGTAGATCAGGTTGGCCTCGAACTCACAGAGATCTGCCTGCCTCTGGCCTCCCGAGTGCTGAGATTAAAGGCATAGGCCACCACCGTCCAGCTGAGGGTCACTCTTTAACCTCAATTGAGAAAGATACTTGTTTCTAAGGAAACAGATTGGAGTGTTGGGGTGTGCTTTATTCTGTGGTGCCTAAAGTTCTATTTCCTACATGGCAATCTCCTGCTCCACAAGTTACTGATACTCTGACTGGACTGATGATACTTGAGTACCCACAAAGCAGTATTTTACTCCTCTTAAGGATAGTCGGTACCAGACTAGAAGTGACCTTTTGCCGAGCCCGTTCAGCCTGGGAACCCCAAGCCTGATTTCCCAAGCAGGGAAAAGGTTTTCAGTATCTCTGTGGAAAAGGGAATTGGGGTGGCTCCAGGGAGGGCTGAACGCCAGATGTGGGAGCAGGGCAGCCTGCGTCCCTAGGCCTCTGTGCTAAGGAATCTTCTGCGCCTGCTCATAACTGCCAGCTCCTTGGTGTATACTAGGAAGAAAATGGTTTGTATTTCCATTAGGGAAGATCGCCATAGTTGCCCCACTTCCTGCCCCCAATGAAAGATTCTGAGTGCCAGTGGAATCCAGAGACCCAGGGCTAAATGCAAAAGCCAACAGTAACCTGGAATGAACCCTGGCGAGCCACCTGCCTTCTCTTGGCCTTCCTTTCTCTGCTAGATAAGGGGATGGGGTTCCATGATCTCCCCGAATGATCGCCTAATCTCTGGGACCCGGAGAGAACAAGTCCGACGCCACACTGTCAGGTCCCGGTAGGCTAGATTTCCGCTGGAGGGTACACAGGGAGAGGTGGTTTTAGGGAGACTACTAAAACCCTTTATGTTTTATTTCTCACCTTAATTCTGCCTGGTTCTGACGATTCTAAGAGAAATCTAGAGGCCCTTTGTAGGCCGGCATCACTTCTGTAACCTTAACGTCATTCTTCTCTTTTTCTCCACCTCACTAACAGCGCCACAAGTTTTCGGGATAGTGGTAACTCAGTGTAGAGATGGGGTGGGGGCGTCAAACCCCTTTGAAGAAGATGGTATAGGACAAGGATCTTACAAGG
This sequence comes from Ellobius talpinus, assembly GCA_001685095.1. Lineage (NCBI taxonomy): Eukaryota > Metazoa > Chordata > Mammalia > Rodentia > Cricetidae > Ellobius > Ellobius talpinus. The sequence continues at coordinate 14,660 of LOJH01027129.1, forward strand.
ACACTGGGCATAGATAAAAATATTTGCTTACACCTAATTCACGCTTCATCTGGATCTCAGCTTGATCTTAAAAGGCTGAAGTGCGTTTGTGGATGAGAAAAAAACTAAAGGAAAGAGAGAAGTAGAGCACACTCGAAGGACCTGATTCCTTCCCCCAGCTCACATTCCTCCGCCCCGGTCCCGCTGCCTCAGCCTCCACTGCCAAGGGGGCCATAGACTCCCGCTCCGAACTATTCCAACCATCCTGAACAGGGTGGGGCGCCCCTCCCGGGTTAGTCTCCCCTTCTGCCCCGGTTCCTCCCTTTCTGGGGTGGCGCCAGCCAATGGCCGATGAGACTCCGGGTTTGGCCTGGGAGCCGGGACAGCTCGCCGATTCCCCGCCCCACAGTTCTGGCCGGCATCCCGGTGCGCACGGACGTGGCTAGAGTTTCCTCTGCTCTAGGCTCCTGCTCGCTTTCGCCTCTCTCGCTCCTCCTTCTCTCCCGGTCTCCCGCTCCGGCTCCAGCCGGCCGGCCCCTCACGGCTTCGGGAAGCCATGGAGGATGTCACGCTCCATATCGTCGAGCGGCCGTATTCCGGTTATCCCGACGCCTCCTCAGAGGGCCCGGAGGCCACCCCAGTGGAGGCACCGGCCACAGAGGAGCCGTCAGGGACCGGCTCTGACGAGCTGATCAAGTCGGACCAGGTAAACGGTGTACTAGTGCTGAGCCTTCTGGATAAAATCATCGGCGCCGTTGACCAGATCCAGCTGACCCAAGCCCAGCTGGAGGAGCGACAGGCGGAGATGGAGGGTGCTGTGCAGAGCATCCAGGGCGAGCTCAGTAAGCTGGGCAAGGCGCACGCCACCACAAGCAACACCGTGAGCAAGTTGCTGGAGAAGGTGCGCAAGGTCAGCGTCAACGTGAAGACGGTGCGCGGCAGCCTGGAGCGCCAGGCCGGCCAGATAAAGAAGCTGGAGGTCAACGAGGCGGAGCTGCTGCGGCGCCGCAACTTTAAAGTCATGATCTACCAGGTGAGCCCGCGGGCAGACTGAGTCCAGAGTTGGGGGGCGGGGGTATCCCGCCTGCGGCTCCGGCCCTGAGACCTGGGTGGGGACACCCGGCTGAGGTTCTTCTCTCTGCCAACCTGGCCCCGTGGGAGCGGTCAGGAGCTCCTCCCTCCTTCCTGCAAACTCAGCTGGAGGGGGCTACGGGTTGTGGCGGACTCTTAGGGCGCACAAAGGGGCTCATCCTGAGCCTCCCCGGGGCCCAGGCTCCTTCCTGCGGTCTGTAACTCCTAGCGGAAAAGTTAACGGGTTGGACTTGGGAACTCTGAATGCTTCCAGTTTGTCTCTGTCAAATGTCTTCCCACTTGGAGGAAGTTTTGTGCGGGAAATACCCGAGGTCTCTGGTGGTCTTTTAGGGACCCTCTGTAAGCGGACACTGACTGTGGGGCCCGGGGCTTGGGGCCTCCGGTGCTGCGGGCCCGATATAGCGGGTGATTCAGGGCTCAGGCACGCAACGGCGGGGGCGCCATGCAAGGGACACGACCGTCAGCCCCCCTCACCCTACCGCGCGCCCCCGCACCAGCCTAGGCTGCCCACGCACGTCCCCTTGCTGCGATCTGTCCCTGGCCTCCAGGCACTTTCAGGTCCTTGGGGACACCCTGTCTCGCGGTGCTCCGGCGCCCTTAGAGCAGGTGGGGCGGGTAGGGGTGGGCGTTAGGAGAGCAAGTGGGGCTGGTGGAGGTGGCGGTCTGGGCTTGGTGAATCACCTTCCCTCCCACGCATAACTGTGGGCGCGGTGTCCCCAGCGGCGAAGGGTCTAGCGTGTGGAGTCTGGCACTCTCAGGCTCCACCCTTTGCTTTCTTTGCACCTTTCTGAGTTTCTCCTGCCTGGATACAACTGTAGATTTTGTATCCTAACCCCTAAACCTGCTGGGAGTCTCAATGTTGATTTGCCCCTGCACGCCCCATTACCTGACCCCACTAATAGTAAGCCTGAGCCAAGTGAGGGATTGGTACTCTTTCCCTGGAGGGAAATGTGTTGGGCCCTGCCTCCTCCTGGCTGGGCCTAGTTGATGATCCTACTCCTAAATCTGAGGGCAATGGAAAGAAATGGAAGGACTAAATTTCCCACATGCGCCACTGTCCAGAACCTGTATCGGGAAGCTGTGGTCGCTGGTGCTTCAGAGTAACCGCGTGCTGTGAGATGAGATCCTTAGCTTGGTTTCCCTAAGGGGGGGAATCAAGAGCGATGCAGGTGGGAACAGTGTCTGGGGGAGAACTGAGCAGATCAAGACTTTGGTGGTAGGATAGAGGCAGAAACAGGACTGCTCCCGGCTCCTGCCTCTACATACTGCTGAAGGACTCTTCCAGTGGGGCCTGTAAAAGTTTTGCCTTGCTTTCCGATGCGTACCCACGGCTCCATCATTACAGAGGCTAAGGTAGCCTGGGACGTAGCCTGAAGGCACAACCCTGCCTTCAAACAAAAACGTTTTGCTTCGCTCATTTATAAGCACCCACTTGGTAGGAAAAAGTGTTCACCTAGAGCTGTTCCCACGCAATCTAACTGCTTAGCAGCAGGAGGTTTGGGACTGTGACCTCCCCATGGGTTGTTTTCAGAATCTGTGTGACCCTTGCAGGTGACGTGTGGGGAAAGAGAACAGGCCTGAGATCGTAACTAACTTTCTTCTTCAGAACCTGTGCTTATCACAAAGAACTTGGATTTTAAATGTCCCGGGTTGTGCAACTTGGGGGACCTTCTCAGCCTGGAGGTAAACCTTCCTGTGTTGAAGGGGGAATTCTGAGAGAAAGGGCGGGGATTAGGTGGATGGGGCTTCTCTGCTGAAGTCAGCATCCTCTCTGCTCCGTTCCTTCCACCTCCAGCATTTGGCAGTCATCGCTGCCTGAATAGTGGTGGGGGACACTCACTAGATGGCTTTGGCTACATGTGAAACAAGCTAGAGAGCTGAGGTAGGATGACTAGAGGCCGGAAAGATGGCTAAGTCATAAACAGTACTAGCTGCTGTTGCAGAGAACCAGGCCTTGGTTCACCACACCCAAATGATGACTAACAACAATCTAACTCCAGCTCCAGCGGTCTGATACCCTCTTCTGCCTCTGCGGGGACACTGCGCACATGTGGTGCATATGGGCACCCCATACACACACACACATACAGACCCCCACACACACCCAGAATATCTGAAAAGGAAGAGTTGCTTAAGTTAAGCCACTAACCCACAGGGGAAAGAATTAACAAAGAATTAAAATGGTTCCTAACTCTAGGCCAAGCTGAGAGGTAAGGACTAACTTCCAGTGCATGGGGCAGGGCTCAGGCTAGCAGAACTTCCTTGAGCTGACCCACAGATGTGCCAGGTGGGGGTGAAAGGGTGGGGGGTTGGAGCAAAGCTGCTTGCTCTCCTCCTGGGTCTGTAGAGGTCTCCACAGTCTGAGAAAAGAATGGGGTAAAAATAGCCATGTGTCTTGGCAGGCCTAATAGGGAAGACTGGGGGCGGCAAGCATT
>LOJH01027130.1:6643-17061 GCA_001685095.1 Ellobius talpinus
AGTTTTAGCCATTCTAGTAGGTGCTAATAGGTAGATAGTTTATATTTTGTAGCTTGTGGTTTTAATTTTCTTAATGACCTATGTGGAGAATATGCTCAGATGTCATTTGAATTGCTTCTGTTGATGAGTCTTTCTTGGAGAAGTATCTGCTTAGTTCTTTGGTACATTGGAAATATTACTCTGTTTTTCTCTGAGTTTTGAATGCTTTTTCTATATTATTAGTACAATTCTGATTAAAGATCTGACATCTGATCTGTATGTCCTTTAAAAAATAATAAACTAATCTGTGGTTTGTCTTCCTATTATCTTTGCAGAGCATATGACTTTGCTCTGTTGGATAATGTCTCAGTTTTTCCTCATGTGGATTGTGCTGTGAATTGCCTCTACTGTGGACAAACGCAAGGACATGCCAATCTCCCTGAGCTTTCTTCCAGGTTATTTATTATATTCTCCACATAGGTCATTAAGAAAATTAGAACCACAAGCTACAAAATATTGGCTTAAATTTAGGCTTGTGATCCACTTTAGATTAGATTTATGAATGCTACAAGATGTGTACTGAGGTTTACTTTTTTCTTTCATGTATGGGCATTCAGTTGTTTCAGCAGTCTTTGTTAAAGAGCTGATCCTTTCTCACTGAATTGCCTCTGTACCTAAATTTGTGTGGCTCTATTTCTGGGCTCTCTGTTTTGTTACATTCCTTTATGGGGCTGTCCTTTTGTCAATACCACAGCACCTTGTTTACTGTGGGCTTGTGGTAGGTTTTTAAATTGAATAGTGGGCAACAGGATCTGAGTATGTTATATTGCCCAGGGCCTATATCTTGAGTGCTTCTCACCAGATTGTGGCATTATTTTGAAGGCTGTGGAGCCTTGATGGAGTGGAACCTTGACAGCAGGAGGACCCTTTTGAAGATTATACCCACTTCTCATGCTAGCCTGAATTCTTTCTTTCACATCCTGCAAGATGCCACCTGTCTGTCACCACAGAGCCGCTCTGCTATGCTTGCCTCACTGTGGTGGGCTGGATTCCGTCTGAAAACACGAGCCAAGCAAACCTTTCCTTTCCGGAGTTGTTTCTGCCAGGTATGTTGTCATAGAGATTAAGGTGGTGTCTAGCACAGTGGGGTCCTTTAACTTTCCTTCTTTAAGAGAATTATTTTACCTATTTTGCTTTCTTTGGTTTTCTGTAAAATTACTAAACTATGTCAGTAAAGCAGCCACCTAAAGCTATGTTGATTTTACAGTTCAAATCAGAGAGAAATAAAAAAAGCATTTTCTTTAATTTTTTTATTCTTTGCAAGTTGCATATATTTATAGAATGTATGTTGATCATATTTATCCACCATCCCTCCCTCCAACTCTCCCTAGTGCTCCCACTCCTTTTGCCTCCCAGATTCATGTCCTCTTTTAATTTAATTAATTTTGTTATGTTATTAATAACCCCTGAGTCCAATTAGTGCTATCTGTAAGCACGTGGGTGTAGGACCATCTACTGGGTCATGAGAACTCATTATGGTCACATCCCCAATGAAGAGTGACTATCCCTCCCTCAGTAGCCTTCAACTGCCTATAGTTCCTCTGGTAGGGTAGAGCTTTGGGGGCCCCTCTACCACTCATGCTGGAATTTTGATTGACTTGCTATTATGCAAGCAACCACAGCTGCTATGAGCTGATGCATGCAGAAGCCCTGTCATGCCCAGATGTTAGCATTTCACAGCTCTCCTTCCCATCTACCAGCTCTTACGTTCTTTGTGCTCTGTCAAAGGCTGTGGGAGTATTGAGCAGGTGGCCACTAGTGTTCAGATGTCAACCCACCAGAGGAATGATTCTCTGATGGAGAAGAATCCCATTAAGGCAAGGTCTGTGGGACCACTGACTCTGGAAACTTTTGCTCCTGTCTATAATTTCCCATCTGCAAAAGCAGCTATGGTGTCTCCTCAATATCTGAATTGTAGTGTATAATCTCATGTGATGTGTATATGCAATCTCATGATTGCATCTCAATATTATAGGCACATATATCCATGGGTGTTCAGGAAGATGACTTCTCATTAATCTGTATAATTTTGATATATAGAAAATATACTAGGATATACTTCATAACTAGATCTATTGTCCCATGAGGACTGTAAGATACTTAAAAGCCTTCTTTGTTTCTTTTACTCAGACTAACACAAGAAAACAACAATTTCTCCCCAGTCTAAGAAAAACTACACACAGTCAATCCATTTTTACCTCAGAGCAAGTTCAAACTAGACTGAAGTTTCTGTAAACAGATCCTAAGTTAAAATAAACACTTTACAGCATCTTGGTTTCCACATACTTCAGGTTAAACATACCAGACAAGAGTATTAAAACTAGGGTCTAAATATGAGAAGGAAACTGTCGCGTTTGTTTTTCTCTGCCTGGGGGACTTCACTCAGTTTTTTTAAAAACTCCATCCATTTGCCTGTGTCTTAGTTACTTTTCTGTTGATGTGATAAGACACCATGACCAAGGCAACTTTTAGAAGAGCTTACTGGGTTGGGAACTCACAGATCCAGAGGGTTAGAGTCCATAACTATTGTGGGGGCAGGCAGGCATGAGACTGGTGTGATAACTGAGAGCTTATATCCTGATCTGCAAGTAAGAGGCAGAAAGAGCTAACTGGGGATGCCATGGGCTTTTGAAATCTTAAAGCTCACCCCCAGTGACACACTTCCTCCAACAAGGACATTGTTCCTAATCCTTTCCAAACTGCTCTACCAACTGTTGACCAAATATTCAAATATATGCCTCCATGGGACCATTCTTATCAAAACCACTAATTTTGTAAAGTTCATGATTTCAGTTTCTTTACAAGTGAGTAATATCCCATTGTGTATATGTACTACATTTCCCTTATCCATTCATGAGTTGATAGACAGCTCGGGAGATACCATTTCCTCTCTATTGTAAATCAAGATACAGTGAACATGGGTAGAATGGACATTGGGTATATGCCAGGAGTGATTTAACTGGGTTACATTATAGTTCTGTATCTAGTTTTTTGAGAAACTTCCAGAATGATTTCTACTAATGGTGTATAAGGGTTCCTCTTTCTCCACATTCATGCCAGCATTTGTTGTCATTGTATTCCTGATCCTGGCCCCCAAATGGCAATGTGTAATCCACAAATACTAGTTCTAGGAGCTTTTCTGTGGGTGTCTTGAATTTTCTACAAATTATGGTGTCTACTCAAAGAAATCCAGAACAAAACAAAATAAAAAATAGCTTTTTTTTCATTGACATCTATAGTTCCCTACTATCCTTTTGATACTGAGTAGAATTAGGGAAGGATGCTGTTTTTGGATCCCTATTTTAGGGCAAGAATTAACCTTTTGTCATTTGTCACAGTAACAGCAGTGCTTTGAAATGTTCTTCTTTATCATGTATTTATTTATTTAGAGAATTTCCTATGTGAGTAATGTATTCACATGATTTCTCCCCTCACGTGGACTCATCACAAGAGTAAAAGCTAAAAACCAATGGTTGCTGAGAGAGAAAATTCACCTTAAAAGGTGATGAAAAGCCTGCAAGATTATCCAATCTCAAGCAGTCAGCCCTAATCACTTATCCGTATGAGCAACAGTAAACAAATTTAGCAAATTATATTAGAATATATATATGTGTGTGTAATAATTAAATAATAAGAGGTCAAGACTTTGAGAAGGAGTCAGGGGAACACAGAAGGAGTTTGAGAGAGAAACCCATTATAGCATGGGTTATGATTCATGAAAATTGCATTTCTGGAGGTGTCTAGACAATTTTTTGGTATCTCAACAATCAAAGAATCTCTTATCAACATTTGTGTGTGTGCATATATATACACATACACATGCATACACACATATAAAATCTCCTTGAGAAGGACTAGCTGTGAAACAAATTCTCTGGAAGGCAGACAGTTAAGGAGAGGGAATAAAGATGGCAAACTTCAAAGATGGCCAAATTTTTCCTCACCCTACTACCTGAAACAAAAGCCTGAGTTTAAAACAAAGGCTTTGTGGGATTTTTCTCCTGCCTATAGATCCCTTGCTGATGGGCTAACTCAACACATTCAAGCCTGGATCAGGAGGTATTTTCACAGCAGTTGTAGGCCAATCAGCTATCCCATCTTTCTTTAAACCAACTGAGCCTTAATTAGGGGAAGAAAACCCTTCACACTTTGGAAACTCCCAGCCTTAAAGGAGAAGCTATGTTTTGGATTCCTGAGTGCTTCTTCTGTTTTTTGAAGATTTTATCCCTGGGTGCCTGCTGTAGGTGTGTGCTTGCTGATCCCTAATACAGCCTTTCTTCAACTGTTGATTTCCTCTGCTCCTATTTGCTGTGTTAGCAACTCCCCCAGCTGTTACCTGTCATGCTTGAGACTTTTCCTGCCCTTGAATTCTTTAACTGGTAGAGAAAATGAACCTGATCAAGACACTTTGAGCAGGGACTTGGGGATCTTGTAAGTTTCAGTGTCTTCCTGGGTCTCAGAATTTCATCAGGTTTCCAAGTCGTGACTTGTATGTGCCAGCCTGTTGGAGATTGATTTCAGCTTCCTGAGTCATGGCTTGTATGTATGTGCCAGTCTGTTGGAGATTGATTTCCCTCATATTTCCTCAGTCTTTGTCTCCTTGAGGAATGGGTATTTTCTGTATCTTACTGGGTTTTTCTGTTTCTCCAGCACTTGGACTTATCTCATGCACCTCCATGTTTCATAGCTTTGCCTGTTAGTCTATGAGAGGCTCTTTTGTTTCTCGTTTGAGTCCTTTTTGGTACAAGTAGTTCAGATGCTGACTGTTCCCTCATTATCAATTTCCCATAGTTGGCTGTGCTGAGGCTCCCATCTGTGTATGAATCACAGATTTTCTCTTCATCTACACTGAAGATTGAACCCAAGGGCTATCTCCTATCACTCCTATCACATTCTTTTCTTTTCACTGTCCAATTCTTCACTTTCAGATTCTGAAAAGGGCTCTTTAATACATATATAACTTATACTTTCATTCTCTTATCTCCTTCAAGCATTAAGAAACAGCAATACAACACACCCCCATCTCATCCTCTATATTTTCTGTTTTTCATGTCAAAACAGAGGCTAATGTGCTGGTTGTTTTGTCACTGTTCTGTTGCTGTGAAGAGACACCATGACCATGACCACTCTTATAAGAGAAAGCATTTTAGCCATGCAGTGGTGGTGCACGCCTTGAATCCTAGCACTAGGGAGGCACAGGCAGGCAGATCTCTATGAGTACAGGGCCAGCATGGTCTACAGAGTGAGTTCCATGATAGCCAGGGCTACAGAGAGAAACTTTGTCTTGAGAGAGAGGGGAGAAAGACAGAGAGAGAGGAGAGGAGAGAAAGAGGAGAAAGAGAATAGAGAGATGAGAGAGTGAGAGAGCATTTAATTGGGGGTTTGCTTCCAGTTTCAGAGGCTTTAGCTCATTATCATCATGATGGGGAGCATGGTGGCAGGCATGGCAGGCAGGTGCTGGAGAAGTGGTTGAGTGTTACATCCATATATTACAATCACATATATATTCCCATTATATGGATAGGTTACATTTTAAGTCAACCTTTTGTTAAAATAAAAATATGAAGAAATAGAACTTCTTGCTCTTAAGACATGTTCATCATAGAGTCAGTAGGTTGTACCAAGTTATTTTTAGAGCTGCTCAATAACATTTTTTATCCATTCGCACACGGTATAAAGATACTTGTTTCCTCACATCATCATAATGGTACATTATCAAACACAAAAGTTTTGAACTGTGACTGGAAAGATGGCTTGTTGGTTAAGAGCACATGTGTATTGTTCTTGTGGAGGTCCAGGGTTTGGTTCCCACTACCTACATTGGGAGGCTTGTAACCACCTAGAACTCTGGCTCCAGTAGACTCAAGGGCTTCTTCTGGTCTCCATGGGCACCAAGACTGTTGTTCCCTCAATACATACCCAGATTAAAAATAAAATAAAGACTGAAAATAAGTTTAGGACAATGTAAAGAAGGGGTATCTTAGTACTTTTCATTTTCTTGAGTACTATCAATGTTAGACATATTTTCTTCTCATCTGTTCAGTAGTATATATGTTTTGCTTTTCTCAATTGCTTGTATGTATGCATCCTTAGCTCAGTTTTCTGTTGCATTTCTCTTTATTACTGGTTAATAAGTATTTCGAAAGCTAGGCATCTACTGGTTGGTGCTGTTGGCAAGTGTTTTTCAGTGTGGAATGTGTTTCATTCTCATCCACAGCATCCTTTCTAGAGCATGCACTTATCTGGATGTTCATATGGTCAGTCTTACAGACTCTTCCCTTATAGCTTTATTTCATTATGTAAGAAAGTCTTCTTATTCTAAGGTCATGTAATGAATTTCTGTTTTCACAAAGTTTTTATTATTCTACCATCTTATAGTTAGGGGTTTAAATATTTTCTTTCTTTGTTTTAAAAAAGATTTATTTATTTATTTACTTATTTAATGTATATGAATACTCTATTGACTTTATGCCAGAAGAGGGCATCAGATCTCACTATAGATGACTGTGAGCCACTATGTGGTTGCTGGGAATTGAATTCAGGACCTCTGGAAGAACAACCAGGGCTCTTAACTGCTGAGCTATCTCTCCAACCTGATTTAAATATTTTCAAATTTTTATTTCACAGTTGTGAGCTAGAGATCTGACCACTTTTGATGCAAAGGATCTGCTGTGCTAGCTTTGTTGATGGTCTGTTCTCAGACATGCTGGTTATTGTCTATTGAGAGCAAGGCTCTAGAGGAAGGCTCTTCCTGCCTTTCCTTGTCTATCTGTGTCTATATGAAAGGTTCTAGTGTTAACCCTATGTGTTGGAAGAATTTTATGTCAACTTGACACAAACTAAAGTCATTGAGAAGAGAGAGCCTCAACTGAGAAAATGCTGCAGTAAGATCTAGCTGTAGGCTAGCCTGTAGGGCACTTTTTCGATTAATGATTGATGTGGGAGGGCTCAGTCCATGGTGGGTGGTGCTACCCCCAGGCTGGTGGTCCTGGGTTCTATAAGAAAGCAGACCAAGCAAACCAGGGGGACCAAGTCAGTAAGCAGCACTCCTTAATGCTCCTGCACCAACTCTTGCTTCCAAGTTCCTGCCCTGTTGAATTTCTGCCCTGAATTCCCTTAGTGATAAATTGTTACCTGGTAGTGAAAGCCAAATAAACACTTTCCTCCCCAAGTTGCTTTGGTCATGGTTTTTCATCACAGCAATAGTAATCCTAACTAGAGCACCCCATTTTTGACAGGTAGGGAAACAGAAGCTCAGCATGATGTATGTCAGCAAGCAAGTATTGAGGGGCACTCACACCCTGGATGGTACACTACACCAGGGTGACCAGGGTGTTCTAAGGGCTGTCCTGGGGAAAGCATGGGGAAGCAGAAACATGGGGTTAGTTCAGTCTTGTCCTGCTGACCTTTCAGACTGGGTGGATCATTGCATGGCTATGGGAGCACACCAGCAGTACCTGGCTGCCCTTCTCCCCAGGCCCAGCCCCTGCTTGTGGCCTTAAAACATACTGTCAGACACTGTTAAATGTCTCCAAGGGGGCAAAGTTTCTCGTTAAGTGCCATTCATTTAAATAATATGAACTGCTGTGAATTCTTGGTATAGATTATTAATACCGCTAATGCTGGTAGGGGAGATGCTAATTACGAAGCACGATCAATCATGTATTTCTTCTGGTGCGGTGGCCTCTGTCCATTTTTACCCATGTCTTTTCAACAGCCATTGATTTCTTCCTGCCTGAGTCTCCTTAGCCTGCCTGAGAGCAGCCACGTACCACCCACTCTGGGTGGCATGTGTAGAAAATATTTTCAGCGTTTTGTTGACAACGAGTAAGAGTGGAAAAAGAAAGCCTTACTGATGTCAGATGATTCCTAAATGCAGATGTGGTGGCGGGAAGCTTTCCACATTCATGACACAAATTCATGAGAACCACATCTGGTGCCCCCAGCAGCAGCTCTGTAAATGGCGGTGGCCATTCAGGAATCAACACCCCATAAGTCCCCCAACATTCAGGGTTGTTAAAGGTGACATTCACTTTTAATTTCCAAATGCTCAGCAAGATCTTGTCTGGTTTAGGACACTGTTATTAGTCTGGCCAACTGAGAGCTTGTATTTTTAAAGTCAAAATAATTTGAGTGCGTCTCTTTACTCCTGTAATGAAAGATGGATGTCTTGCCCCTGTTGAATGGCCCAGTTCCAGGGATCCCTTTAAAGGCCTCTAATTAGCTTCATTGTCATCTCTGGACAGGAGGAGTGTTGGGAAACTTTGCTTAGCCCCAGGTGAAGTTGGGAGCCTTGATGCTCAGATGTCACCTCACTAAGTGTCCCTGTTAGGTAAATAATGTGACACATTCTTGGGCAGGGCAGCCAAAGCTGTGGTTAGTGACTGCTTCTTTGTTTCGTGGGGCCAGAGATTTGAACCCAGAGCCTCACACACGTTGAGCAAATGCTGTATCACCGAGCCATACCCCCGACTCTTACTGCCACTTTTCATAAAGCTCATTTAAATCTTCCAGGCTCCACTGTCACCTGCCCCACTTCTTCTGGGTTCCCTCAGCTTTGAGGTCACCCTCCACCCTCCATAGAAGAGACTGGGCCATCAACAGATCTGGGGCTCCTTAAAGGCAGATCTGAGTCACCTTATTTTGTGAGGTCCCCTCATTCTGATACAGGCGTAGGAGATCCCTTCATTCTGATGCAGATCTAGGACCATCCTATACTTCCAGGTAAGATCACTGAGGCTCAGAAAACGATAGGAACGCGTACTGACTAAGTGGAACAGTGCCCCGTGGTTGTCACCTCTCTCATGTCTTATCTGTGTCCTCTGGATTCTTGCTGTCAGAACAGGTACATTCAGACATAGAATGAGGTGGTGTACCAGAGCTCAGCTACCCCCCGCTGAGGACACAGAGTACCATCTAGGGCTGGCAGTAACACAATGTCCCACCATTCTGCTCAATATTCAGTTGGGTGTCCCTTCTATTGGCCCTGCCTACACAGCTCCTAGGAAGGGGAGGCAACAGAAGGTGCACCTAGGTGGCATCAGCAGAGACAGTCTGGAAGGGAAGGGCCAAGGCTCACTGAGGCTGAGCATGCACATCACCACTATGGACTGCCTGTTGTGGGCTACCTGTGTCCTCTGCTTGCTGAACCTCTTGGAAGTGGTAAGTAGCCAGCTCAGGCCTCCTCTTGTTTCTCCAGCTAGGTGGTGGCAGACTGTGGCTGGGGAACTCCTGAGTCTGCTGGCTACTTCCTTCCCCTGACTGGTCTTAGATTCTTCCTGGAAGGGAGCTGTCTCCTTGTTCCCTCAGCCATGTCTTATCTGTGTTCCCTGGGGGTCCCAGAGACACATGTCCAGAGAGTCTGTTTTGGAATAGCTGAGGCCAGATGTCACACATGAGCCTGCCCCTTCTCTAAGCCGCACACTTCCAGGCTGGTCCTACTCCTTCATCCTCCCGTTGTCCTGTCTCCTCAGCCATCTCTGGAATGGATGCTTCCTTGAAGGGAGTGTGGCCAGGGACCCTGTGGAGTTAGGGTCCCTGTGGGGTCTGACGAGTTAACTCTTCCAGCTGTGGCATTGGGGGACTCTTCCTGTGGTGATGCTAGGGTTGGAGAGGCTTCAGAAACCAGCCGCTGCTCTCTGGTCTGTGCACCGGGGTATGGGTTGGCCAAGAAAGGAGGCTTCCCTGGATGTCCTGCAACTTCCCAGCAGACTTTCGGGGTCACTGAAAGTAGCATCAAGGCCCAGGAGGGGAGGAGTCACAAGACACTAGTGGGAGCACATGGGGACTGAGACTGCCTTCTTTCTCTACTGCATTCCCAGAGTGACCACCCATTCTAATAACTCACTGCCCTTCGCTCAAGATGCCAGCATCTGGGGACTGTGAAGTGAACTGTGTGACACTTGAGCCTTTATTTGTGGCTGTAAAAAGAAAAACTTGAGTGAGGTGTGGCGACTCATACCTGTAGTCTTGGCACTCGCAGGGCAAGAGTATAAATTACCATGGGTTTGATGTTAGTCTGAGCCACACTGAGAATTATAGGGTAGCCTCTATGGGACTACCATGCCTCAGGGAGGGGGTAGGGGATGAGCGATCTGACTTGCCATGGGCTGGCATGTGAGTGTCATGTGGGTATCTTCCACGAGCTCCCTGAATAGCTCAAAGGGCTCATACTCTCTCCTCTGTACACAGCCCCATGAAAACTTCATTTGGGGGAGGGAACCCTAGACTGGAACCTGCTGTTCAACAGCTGGGATAGATACCAGATTCAGGACTAGAGTTAACTATTGTCTCCCAAACTTTGAGGTGACCACCTTGGTCAGGTCAGGGAAAGGATGTGTGTGTGTGTGTGTGTGTGTGTGTGTGTGTGTGTGTGTGTG
>LOJH01027132.1:0-12491 GCA_001685095.1 Ellobius talpinus
TACATATCTTACTTTACATAAAGCATAATTTTAAAACTTGTATAGTTCTATATCCTGGAGCCACAATGCATTTTAAGCAGTAACTCAAACATTGACTTTGTCAGATTGCATAATTGCTAAACTAGCTCAGAACCATGTTTTCTTTCTCTCTTTCTTTTTAAACCTTTCTTTGCTATTTTCTAATAAGTGGCATGGTATATGTTTTACAGCATTCTTAAGACTTGTTAATTCAGTCTTTAACATGCTTCCTAGCAACAGACTAACTTGCTCAAAGAATGTTTTTGTGGGTAGGTGGGAGGGGAGTGTTTTTGGAAAACAATCAAATATGGAATGGGCTACTGGCTTCAGATTTTTGTAAGACTATAACTATCTACTTATTAATTTCACTAGGGAAATTCCCACGAATCCACAGGATGACCCCAGCTGAGATTCCTAGCCATAGCAGAGAGGGAGCCTGAACTAGCCTTCCCCTTTAATCAGATTGTTGACTACTCCAACTATCATCATAGAGCTTTCATCCAGCTACTGACAGAACCAGGTGCAGAGATCGACAACCAATCACCAGGCCAAGCTCTGGGAATCTAATTGAATAAAGGGGGGAGTGATTGTATAATGAAGAAATCTACAGAGACAGGGGTACCAAGCTTGTGGAAACTCATAAACTCTAGACCAGTATCTCTGGAGCTTGTATGGTACCAAACGAGGCCCTCCATATGAGGGAGACAGCGGTGAAGCTTGGACTACCTGTGAGGCACCTGGCACTAGGACCAGGATTTATCCCTGGTGCATGAGTTAGTTTTTTTTCGCACCTATTCCCTATTGTGAGATGCTATGCTCAGCCTAAATGCAGGGAGTAGAGGCTTGGTCCTGCCCCAACTTAATGTGCCAGGCTTTGTTGACTTCCCATGGCAACCCTTAGCCATTGAGAGGAGTGGATGGGGGTGGAATTTGGGGTGGAGGTGTCCATTCACAACAAATGTTATGCAGTTGACAGGGCCACAGGGAACATATCTCAACCGAGCAAAGACTACTTTTGACAATCTATTGCCAGGATGGTAGACAGAGAAAACCTGAGCACTATGCATTAAAATCAAGAACAACACAGCTGTCCCTTCTCTGCATTCCAACTCAGTGTCGTGCTCAAAGGTGAAGAACACCAAGACCTGAGAAAACAATAAAGTGATACAAATGGGAACAGAACTCATGGCATCCATATTTGCAGGTGATATTCTGTTTAAAAAACCTTAAGATGTTGACAAAACATTTCCAGCTTTGATAAACACATTCACCAAACTGGACGGATAAAAAACTGACACACAAAATCAGTGTCCTTTCTGTACAGCAATGACTAATATATTCAATGAAAAAATCAAAAAGCAATATTATTCACAATATTCTCAAAAGAGATTACCTTATAACAAATCTACCCAAAGAAGTCAAAGATCTCTTTAATGCAAATTATAAACCTCTGAAGAAAATAATCAAGGAAGACACTAGAAAATGGGAAGGTCTCCTATGTTTATAAGTTGGAAGAATTCATGTTTTGAAAATGATAGTTCTACCAAAAGCAATCTATACATTTAATAAAATCCTAATGAAAATCCCCATATGATTCTTCACAGGAATAGAAAGCAATCTTAAAATCCACAAGGAAACACAAAAGATACCAGATAACCAAAATAGTCTGGAGCCAAAAGAACAATGCAATGACATTATCATTGTGTGGTTTCAATTTATACCACAGGTCCATAGTAAAATGAAAGGCATGTGTCTGAGAAGATAACTCAGTAACTAAATCACTTGTCTCACAATTGTGAGGATGGGAGTTCAGATATCTAGAGTACATATAAATGATGTGTAGGCATGACTGGTGATCTGCCTATTATCCCAGTCCCAAATCAAGACTAGTCATAACAGGGAACTCTTGGTTTGCTTGAGAAACACTGCCTCAAAAATTCTATGAAAAATCCGGAATGATCTTTGACATCAATTTGGACTTCCATATACATATGTATAAATGTGCATATACAGCCATATATTCTCCCGTGCAAGTGAAAGCATGAACAAATGTATATATGTACACAAAAAAAGGGAGAGAGGAACAAAAGATATATCATTGGCATAAATCAAATCATGCTGTAGATCAGTGGAGGAGAATATCTATATGGCAGCCATCTGTTTTTTGACAACACTGCCAAAAATGTCACAGAAAAGACAGCAGGAAAGACTGGGTACCTATGTGTAGCAGAATTAAATTAGACATATATCTCTCATCCTGCACAAGGAAAAAAAAACTTAAATCAAGGAGATCAGCTTAAAACCCGAAACTCTAAAACTGCTAGAGAAAGAAGGAGAGTGCATGCTAGAAGATATAAACGCACTTATTTTCTGAATAAGACTCCAGTTTCTCAGGACAGACAATGATCATAGACAAATGAGACATTGTGAAATTCAAAGGTTTTATTACAGGAAAAGAAGTGGGCAATCAAAGAGGCCTCCTAACAGAATGAGAAAAAAAAAACATGGAAAAAAACCCAAATACCCAATGAAGAGCTATGTGACTGAAAACAGTGTCCTTGTTTAATTTGTATACTATTTATTATTTGTATTCCTTTTTTATTGAAAAATTTGCATGTAGTGTATTTTGATAATAGTTTCCCACCCTAACCCCTCCAGATCTCCCACATCTTTCTCGTGCCTTTTTGCTTTTTTTAAAAAAAACAGGCAGATAAAAACAAATACAAACATAAGAACCTCAAACACTCACACACACCTTCATGCAAAAAAGATACACAAAGCTTCACATAAACACAAAACCAGAAACCTTCATATACGTGCAAAAGAATGAACAGAGTAATATGAGATTAAAAGTCTAAAAAACATACCGTGAAGTTCATTCTGTGTTGGTCATCTAACAGTGGGCATGGAGCCCACCCTGAAGTGTTGTTAATGTACCCAGTAATGGGTATATTAACATTGGAGAAAATTGATTTTTCCTTTGCAAGCTGGAGTGAGTGCAGACACATTCTCAATTAGCGAAAGGACCTTTTCTGACTCAGAGAAGAGAGAGTTCTTAATACAAATGACAATAACATTTTTAAAACTGTCTCAACTTTCGCAATCAGAAAACAAAATCAAAATAACTTCGAGATCCTATCTCTTTCTAGTCAGAATGGCCTTTGTTGAGAAAGCCAATGACAATAAATGCTGGAAAGCCTATGGAGAAAGGGAAACCTATTGCATTATTTGTAGAGTGATTTAGTCACTAGGAACATCAATGCAGAGATTTCCAAAAATTTAAAAGTAGATCTGCCTGTGACAGTTGCAACATGCCTCCCCAAATGACTCTCTACTCTAAATAGAGATACTTGTACATGCCTTTCAATGCTCTTATATTCACAGTAGCTAGGAAATTTCCCAATTGATCGACTGAGAAATGTGTAAACAGAAGCTTCTTTTCCCGACAGACTGCTGCCAACAGAGAGGCTTCTATTACACATGACACCCCACATTGGCTGCCACATGAAGCATTAATGTAATTAATCTTTATCAATAAATACCAGGAGTCAGAAATTGGGGAAAACAGATGAAAGATCTAGAAAGCAGGTGAGCAGCCAACATTGACTTCCTACCTCTTCTGTTTCTCTGTCCAAGAGGCTGAGATCCTGTCTCAGCCCCACCTTACCACTTACTCTTCACCCTCTACAGTCCTCCAAACCTATATGGTCAGCTAGTTGCTGGCCCGGTCCTCTGACACCAATCAAGTTTTATTTGTCAGCACACAATGAAAATATTACACAACAAAAATAGATAATGAAATCTTGTACATAATCTATGGGCTTTCATTTAACTGTAAAGAAAACTGATATAATAAATTTTGCAGGAAAGTAGATAAAACTGGGGAAAAAAGTAAGGTAAGCCAGGTACAGAAGTAAGAACAACATACATTTTCTGTTATGTGTGAATGTCAAATTCAAACTTTTAGGTAGGTGTGTGTGCATTGAAGTGAGATGCCAGCAGAGGGCAGAAAAGAAGTATGAGCTATGGTGGGCTGTAAGAAGGCAGAGCTGCAAGGGAGGCATTAAAACCCGTGTGAAATAAAAGTAGACTGCAGAATATTAGGGGATAAAAGGTTTAGAGGCAGTGAGGATAGTAAGATACAGAAATGGCAAGATGGGAGATATCTGAGTCACACTAATGAAAAAAAAACCCACAAATTTATAAGCTAATTCTCAACCTTTTTTTTTTTAAAAAAAAGAAGTAACCTGAATGGAAGTACACCAAGTGAATAGTCAACTCTGCTCCCAGAAGTCACTGGCTTTTAAAACAAAATCCCAGAGCTAAGTGAGAGGTAGTTTTCCCCAAGTGTTCCATACTATATGCTTTCACATTGCTCTTGGTTACCAAAACACCTTACATTTTGGATAGAAGACATGGAAAACTGACGAAAGAATTTCTGGAAATCTTTCTCCCTGGTGTTAGAATTCATAGATTTGAAGCTCTATGAAGTGTGATGGGGAATAACTTTGTCAGTGATATCACACAATAATAATTGCTGCATGTTACAGTCTTGACCTGCTTGTCAAGACATGCCTATTTCTGTAACAGTGGTACAAATTGCCCATCCTGGAGTTGAAGGGAAAGCATGCAGTACACTTTAGAATCTGTCAAAAGCTTATGGCTAGGGAGATCATGGGGCTGACAAGGGAATCCACTATTGCTAGGATACCAAATGGACATGTAAGTAAACTTCAAAAACATTTATGCTTATATCATAGACTAAGACATCTCTCAACTTTAATCAAAGAGGCCCATTTTGACAATGACTGTGTGTCAAAGCAGGGACTCATGACTGATCATTGAGCCAAGAATGAGTGACTATAGAGTGCTAAGTGCTAAACAGAGCATCCACATCACTGTTCTGTGAACAAAAGAGCATTGTAGAAGAGTGAAAGCAGATAGTAGGAGCCAACAGATAGGAAGAAGTGTGTTGTGCCTTTGTCTCCTGAAGGTGACATAGTAGTTTCAATCAAATATAGTATGGTTGCCTACAAGGGGCATGAAAAACTGAAAACATGATGTTAGCAGAGGACAAGTTGTGAAAAAGGAAGTGGGTTGTTGGAAGTGGGAGAGGCAAGACAAAGGGAATTGGGAGTACATATGATCAAAATGGGCTGTGTGTGTGACACACACACACACACACATATATATTTGATACTGTCAAAATAGAAAAATAAAAAACAGAAATCACAATTCTACATGTATATTTATACTTTCTAAAATTGTAAAATTCCAAGTCACAGAATCGTAGGGCCTTATAGTCAAGTGACTTAGTAAGCATGTAAACACTTGTGAGTATAAATATAGTTCTAATTCTAAAGACGATCCATTTATAAAAGTAGATTGCATATTTTTAGAAATCAAGGTATAAGTAAAGTAATTTAGTTTAAGCATATCCTCTTTGATTTAATATTGCAATACCAGTCTGGAATTGATGAATTTCTTACTATTTATAATGTTGAAACATAGTTGAAAAGAAAAAGGAAATGCTTCTAGGAAAATATTAGATCTAGAATTATAAATAAATAAATAATAAAAAAATAAATAATAAAAAAATAAATGCAAGACCTGATGTCAGGGCAAGAGGATCACTGGTACCTGACACTCCTGTCTGGTGCTTTCATGTCCTCATCTCTTTGATATCATCTGCTCCCATAATTTGGTGACTTTTTTTGTGTTATCACATTTTGGATCTTTGTCATTTCAGGGTTTTCCAAGAGTAAATATCCTGTGCTCCTATCTTGTATGTATATCTCATCCATCACTCTGCTATTATTAAACAATGAAAACTAATAAGACAGCGGTACATTTGAAACCATACTTCTTGGCCTAGAGGTGTCATGTCAGCACAATCAAAGAAACTAATATTTAGCAAAGAAAGACATAGTTTAGAGAGATTTGTAAACATTCTCCATAGAATCTTTAAAGAAATTTTCAAATACATTTCATTTACTAAGTATATTATTTAGAATGTACCATTTCTTACTCAAGGACAATATTAAAAAACATGTATTAATATTAAGCAATTTGATCACTCAAAATTCAAGTATACAAAATATAAAGTTATGTAAATTATCAAAACACATGGTGATGCAACAAGTGAGAAATTCTGTACCATCAGATTTTTTTTATCCACAAAGATAATAAAAATATGATATGGGCTTACCTTCCATCTTTATGCTTAACATATATATGAAATATAATTGGATGCCATGTTAAAATGTAGGTGTTGTCTACATGATATATAATTATATAAGTGGAAACATTCCAAATCTCAGAAAACCCCCAAACCCAAATACTTCCAGCACAAACCATTTCAGGTAAGGGATACACAAGTCATGCTATTTGCATGATTCAAAATAGACATTTTTATATGTCTTATTATAATTGGGATGTTGTGAATTGCTACTTTAAAATAAACTTCATGTAATAAATTACACCCACAAGATGAAGACATGGATTATTAGGTTGGGCTTAATTTCAATCAAAGTAATTTTCTGATTAGGTGGGCATGGTGCACATGTTTGTAATCCTAGCTCTTGGGAGGCAGAGGATGGAGGACCAGAAATTTGAAGCCAACTTCAGTCATAGGAGAACAACCTATTCTAGGTTTTCACTGTTTTGCCTGATGGAAACAGCCCTTGTGGTGAAGGACGTATTTCAAATGTCCTGTTCTCTAAGGAGTCTTTGCTTGTCTGTGTAAAACTGGATCTCATTCTCTAGAGCATGCAATACCTCCACTCCAGGTCTTATTCCTCAGTAAGCAAGTTCTTATAGCTATTTTAACTGTACGGTTGCTTTTACCTCTAATGTGAGTATGTGGAGAACAGGTGTGTTATTTTAATTTTAATCCTCACAGAGCACAATACATGGTACATTCATGAGAATTGTGTTGACGGTAAAAATATAAATAAGAAATAATCATGCAACCTTCAGTGACACTGTTTGCACATAGTATGAAGCCAATTTTGCCTTATAAAGTCTTATTAATCCTTCTGGTAAATCTCCACATTAGAAGGTTTCTTATAACATATAATGCCTTTCTGTTCCCACAAATTATTGCAAGATGCAGTGATAAACCTGTTTAGAGTTAAATAGCAAAGACTGCTTATTTGTCAAGCAACAGTTGAGGGCTATTTCTGGACATTTCCATCAGTGAACAGTACTCACACTGCCCTTATTTCTCTGGAGCTCTCCCCTTTCTGGTGCTCAGATCTTTCCCAGTAGAATACCCTGGACACCTTCTCCAATGGATCCACTCAGCAGTTACTGAGCAGAAAACATCTATAGCAATCTAGTGTGACACTGCAATATTTAAAACTAAAGGCCATGAATGCGTCCTAGAAAGAGGCACTTCGGATTCTCAGCAATTTTCTATTCTGCAATTAGAGCAAAGAATTAAGTGCTTCCCTCCTACTCCCTCACCACAGGTCCTACCTGTCATCATCTAAATCTCCCATATGTCATTTTTACACTACTCTTTCAAGTGAGGTTATATTATATATTATAATTACTTTGACTATATTTCCAGTAGAAGTGCTAGATACATGACGGTTCTAATTTCAGTTGTGTGAACAACTTTCATAGTGTCTTCTATAATGCTGCTCTGATTCATTCCCTGTTAAAAATGGGTGTGGGCACTGCCCAATGACAGGTGCTCATACCCATATCTGAGTTCTCTGAAAGAATATTACATACTCTTAACTAATGAGCCACATCTCCATCCCAGAAGTGCAAAGTTTCGATTATTTGCCAACTTCAAAATGCATAGATCTTGTGGTTTTGTTTTGTTTTGTTACAGACAGGGTTTTGCTATGTAGCCTTGGCTGTCCTGGGGCTCTTTTAGACCAGGCTGTAATTAACCTCAGATGTCTACCTGCCTTAGCCTCCTAAATGTTGTAACTGCTGTGATTAAAGTCTTGTGCCACTATGCCAGGATATAGAGTATTTATAATCACTACTATTTTGTAAAGTAGGCTTTGGAGCTTCTATAGTTTATTCCATTTTTAACTCTCTTTTGGTCTGACACTCTGAAGGTAAAATTCTGAGAAAAGTTTCAGTTTCAAATATCACCAGTTATTTTTGTAATATGAAATCAATACAGAGCTTTCTTTAGTTTCCCTTTCTGCTCTCTATCCTATTTTGTGTAAGATAGAATATTCCTATTCTTATGATAACCAAGCTTAAGGGCAAATATTTTCAGATTCATCATATATCGATGCAGAAAGAAAGAGAATGATCTCCTCCTTGGCTGTGTTGTCTTATACCTTAATTCACACTAAGATAACAGCAGCTTTCTTCTACTCTAACTCCATACTATCTTGTATTTTTTACATTAAAATAAAAACACAGTTTTGAAAAAGAATAATTATTTTATAATATGGATGTTGATTAATAAAAGAAAGAATACATTATCTTAAATATATTTGAAGAGAATCATAAAGTAAGTGCTCCATTTTAAAATTACATTTATTCACTGCTGACTTATTCATTAGATGCTTTAGGGACCACACATTTTGTGTGCGCATTGCAAAGAGTTTCTTTCTGAAGTGGTTAGACATTTGAATGAGACAATTGAATAAAATCATTTAATTATCCAAGGGAAAATTTCACTTTTGTTATGTCACATCTAGATTACTTGCTGTAAGAATATAAAGTTCTAGTTACACTTTTAAGTATTCTCAGAGAGATCAACACTGCTTATGTTCAATACAGTATACCCTATATAACTTTCTTTCTTTGCTTTGCATTATAGATAACACTAATAATTAAGGCTTTGATAAGAAGAGTCAAAAGTTAGCTCAGGGCTGTAGATCATTGAAAAATGTGCTTAGTGACTAAGCTAAAATAATCAACAAGGTTTTCTTTCATTTCAGTGTTTTTTGAAGGTAGGATGTGTGTGTGTGCGAGGTGAGTGAGTGTGTGAGTGTGTGTGTCTTAAAGCAAAACTGATCTTAGATTCATCTTAAAAATAAGAAAATGCTCCTGTGAATACATCTATAAACCAAAGCTCTAGAAACAACCTACAAAGTTCAAGGAACACTAAAGAAGAGGGAGCAGAAAAAAAAAATCAAGAGAGATAATCAGGAAGTTTTTTGGAAAATTGTGTCTCCTAGTAACATCAGAATTTTTATCCATGAAGTATCACACACAGGATAGGAGAAAGCTTGCAAAAACCTCAAGCCTACACAGAGAACTACAGTCAACTAAGAAATCCTGAGTGGGAGAAAGAGTCTTATCTAGGGAAGAGCATTTGTGTGGGTCATCCAGTAACAAATGCTGTGCCCTGACACCATACACACAAGTAACATTATGCAGACTGAGAAGATGTGTGTGCGTGTGTATGTGTTGTTAAAAACAATTAATAAAAAAGAGTCCACAAATTTGAAAAAGTGGCATATGATAGCATTTGGAGAAAAGAAGGGGAACAGAGAAATAATACAATCTCAAAAATAAAATAATAAACTCAAAAAGTAGGAAATTCCAGTTAGGTAAGTGTTAGAAAAAGGACAACAGACTGCTGATTTAAGTGTATTTTTTTACTATAACCATTATGGAGAAAGTGGAGTTGTCTCCAAAAGCTAGAAATATTACCACCGTATAATCCAGTAAGTACGCTACTGAGTATAGACCTAGGAAAATAAATTCAGTACACCAAAGAGGTATCTGCACACCAGGTTTATTAGAGCAATGGCATCCATCTACTAGATTGTTGCGGATGAGTGGATAAAAATGCATAGTAGAGTAATATTCTGTTATAAAAATGAAGTTCTTTCATTTGTACAAATATGAATGGAATGCGAAGACAGTATGTAAAATTATGTATAGAAGCCTAGTGCCACATATATGTGATATTTTATATGTGTGGGAGTGTAGCAGTTAAATACTAGAACATTCTCCCGACAGCATGGAAAGTAAAGGGGAGAGAAGGATGGAAATAGGAGTACTAGTGGATACAGGGGTGTGGTTCAGAAGCAGAATTCATTGCTGCTATTTTATACCACAGTAGGAGACTATGGTCAATAACGATTTGCATATGTCATATTGAATATTTTGGATGTCAAAAACACACCCATATGCATACATACATGTATGTACACATATGGATATATGAATACAGACATGAATACATAGATGAGACATATATACATACACAAACATACAATGACACAGCTGAAGTGATAGACAGACCAACCATGATTGATGGCTGGATATTGCATTCATTAATTCTGGTATCACTGGAATCTCAGTGGCATGATAATTTTTATGCGTCAATTAAAATAAATCTGATTTTAAAGAAAACAATAAAAAGAAATGACACAAATAAGCCTTTGTTTAAGTCTTGTTTCCAGTCCTCTTGCTTCCATTCTGAAATTTATTAACCACCATGGTATCTCTCTGCATCTGTCTGTTTGAATCCATCAAGGACTTATTTTAATTCAGTAGCTTCATGTTTGCAGGCAGGAGGCTCTGTAAATTATCAAAGAAAATGCTTTGTACTATGATCGAGTTCTAAGGTTTATTAGCTACTTATTTTTAGAATCATGACTTGAACACAAACTGTATTCATTTCCTTAATTGTAAAATCAGAAAAAAACACCAATTTGTCAATTGATGATAAAGCTTATTTAGGTAACTATGCAGTGTAAGTAAAGTGGAGTTCTAATTATCCCTGGTCAAGCTACGTGTGGAGAAGATGTATTTCCTGGTCTTGTTCTTTCCTCATGCCTGTCCCTATGATTCTTATTCCTACCTCATTGTGGGCAGCTATGATTTGCTGTCTCCCTTTCCTCCCACGCTGCTAAGGTTAGCTTGGCCCTCTTTAAGGTTCCATGCTGACCCTTGACCCTCATCTTTGCTCTGGGAGCCTCCAATATCCCAGATTCCCTGATCACAGTCAATTCAGCAACAGCATGATAGACTTTTAGAGCATACTTATAAATAATGTTGGTTCTTGTAGGTTTTGCTGCAGTTAATTACGGGAACTAGGGATTAAATTTATGAATCTAGAAGAGAATGTTGCCCATTTTACTCTAAGAATTTTGTGCAAATTTGTTCAATTAATGGATAAAAATATTTTTATTGTAGGTTAAAGGGCATAAGAAATGAGTCTTAGGATCAAGTAATTGTCTGTACCCCATTACCCTTTATTCCTTTACACTTTTTGTAGCTTTGTAGTAGAATTTTTAGCTTAAGTTTTATTTTTTTCTTTTTCATCCCAATACTTCATCCTAAATATGTATTATAATAAAATGGGACCACGATTACATTATACTAGATAAAATATGTATAAATCAAGCAAAATTGTTTTCTTCAAACTATAAACACATTATTTCTTGACATATGAGGCAATAATTATGAGTTTTATAGAAAAGAGTGAGGGTAAAACGTGACTTTCTTTACTATAAAAGAAATGTAAAGTTGTCTTGGCATTTCATTCACAGAATTCAGAAAGATTCTAAAGTCTGAGGAAATCTAACAGGCATTGTCAATTGACTTTGATGAATTGGTGCCTGTTCTCTAGCCCCCACAATCTGCTCTGCAAACAGTCCAAGGCGGGGCAGCTGCCGTCACTGTATCCCTTCTCTCTCTCCCATCTGCTGTCTTTGTTTTTCTCTCATTAATTATGAAATTAGCTCCCAAATAGTCGGAAATGTTACAGTGTTCTGGCCATTGAAAGGTTGCATCCTCTCCTGAGTGAATGCTCAGTTGCTTGATGTTGTAGCACTGCGGCCTACACAAACAAGAGGGACATCACGGATGCACATCTGTGGATAAACAAAGACACAAATGCATACGTTTCTCAAAGAATAAAGAAAATGCTATTTAAATTTTTAAATGTCATAGATTAATCTCACTGCATTTTAAAAGATATTTTAAGTTATAAAAGAAGTAGTGACTGTCCTCAATCTTTGGAAGACCCAATCCAAAAGCTCTGACACACAGTAACACACTGTGAATGTATCAGTACATTTTTTTCTCTGTGTTCTCATGCCTTTGACAAAGTTTATTAATAGTACAAAGAAAAGAATAACAATCTCTCCAGTTTATAATTTCCAGTCTAAGGATATTCTCTATCAACATACCTCAATGACAATTATGACCTTGTGTTACCTGTTTTGGGAAATCCTTCACTTACATCTTCACGTTGGCTCAGCACTTTCTGGTGTAACATATTGCATCAACTGAAATACTGCCCACAAATGCAGTACATCTTATATATTAACTAAGACTGTAATGCATTGTAATCATAACTTCAGCAGGTTTCAGGTGATATACAGTTAAACTAGCATACTTTCCCCTTTCCCCGTGAACAATCAGAGAAAGATTTGTTCATACAGAAAATCTCAGAAAACTTAGCATCCAATTTTATGTATTTTGCCCATATATATATATATATATATATATATATATATATATATATATATATA
>LOJH01027133.1:0-16941 GCA_001685095.1 Ellobius talpinus
AATTGAACTCAGGAACTTTGGAAGAGCAGGCAATGCTCTTAACTGCTGAGCCATTTCTCTCCAGCCCCCAGAACTTTCTTTTAAGGCTCTATGTAAATAACATTTATGTGGGTTTTAAAAGTTACCAGCAAGAGTTTAATTTTTGGATTATTCCTACAGAGACAAACTAAAATGAGGTGAAAATAAGCAAAATAATCATCCATCATGAAAAAGATACTGAGGAATAAGACTTTTTGAGAAGGTTTTGATATTTGAAATGAAACTATAAAGCTTTAAATAAATTTGAATGATTATCTTTCAGTGAGAGCACTGATGCAGCTCAGAGAAGGGAAAGAAACCACATCTCTCAGCAGTTCACAGGGGCACCAGACAGCAGAGCATCACAGCACTCAGAAAGCTGCACACGGGCCCCGCGTCATCAACTGGAGACCGAAAGGCTACTCAGAGAGAAAAGCTTCCATGAAAGGTGTTTTGGGTTTTTTTTTTTTTTAAATCTGTGCCAGGAGGAAGTAGCAGTCTAGTGACAACACAAAGCTGGGAGCTTCTCTCTGTCACAGTCCTGAAGTAACTGTGCCTGGTAACCTATCAAACACACACCTCACACTCCATTCAGTGGCTAGTGTCTAAGGGTGGTGAGAAAAGAGATAGCCTAAGATTAAGATCTATATATACGGAGGACTGAACTGCGAGTCGAGTCGACCAGGAGTCTCCACCTACAAGTACTTTAAGATGAATTTTCTATAAAGTTTATTTCCCAATTTCACCCAAGAGAGAAGGTTGAGAGTTCAACTTATATGAATGCCTATTTAAAAGTCTACTGGGAAAGACAACCTGAAGATTAACCTGGTTTATTAAGACAAGATTTAAAATAGAATGAATAGAATATATTCTCTTCTCTACAAGTTCCCAGAGTTTCAAAACTATTAACCTTCAAATTTTAAAGACAAAAAACTAATTTGCATTGCATTGCTACAGTGGAATATAAGAAGGGAAAGTTCTGCCTAAACTGTATAGCCTTGTATCATACTGAAAACTTTAATTCCCATGAAATTTGATGAAGAATCCACCAATGGCAATGGGGAGTATGGTATTAATAATGAAGTCTTCTATAAAGGTAATGCAAAGGAAAAAGACTTATTTATTATTTATTTTTTGCTTTTTCGAGGCAGGGTTTCTCTGTAGCTTTGGAGCCTGTCCTGGAACTTGCTCTGAAGTTCAGGCTGGTTTCACACTCACAGAGATTCGCCTGCCTCTGCCTCCCAAGTGCTCGTATTAAAGGTATGCACTACCATCGCCCAGTGAAAACCTTTTTTGTTTTTAAAAAAATATCTCCACAAGGCAAAACATTATTCTTGAGAGTGTAGCGAAAAGAACAAACACACCCACTGAAGTTCGCGGCCTGGGCTTAAATACGATCAACACAGTTGCTTATTTACATTGCTGATTTCTGTCAGAGGGCACAAAACCCCATCTGATATGAATTTGAAAACTTTTACTGACAGAAGCTATACAATACCTTTTTTAAAAAAACACAACTAAATATATCTGTTAAAAAACAATTAACACTTCTTTTTATGTGTGGACACAGCCCTTTGGAGATTCCTTGTTTTACGGATATGTGCCTTAACATAACTTTGGAAAACACAAACAAGAGCTAAATAGCTTACTTGGGGATACTGAAAGCAGAGGGAATACAAGAGACACAAAGACTGGACTTAGAAGAGGCTAATTCAGATTAAATTAAGGTTTAATTTAAGACACTGAACCAAAGAAGAATGCTCCTATGAGGGCTATGTGAAGTGAGCTTCCCAGAGTCGTTCTGTCAGGAAACAATTCCCTTAGCGCTGCTTTCTAAGGTTAAATGGGGACAGCCTTATTTGGTTAATCTAGATTTCTTTCACCTGACCTTATTGGGTGCCTCCACTCCAAACAGACATCCCTGGCCTTTCTAAGACATCCTTTGCTTTTTCTCACTTTTTAGTCTCATGTTCCACATTAAATCCATTTTCTAGTCTTTTGGGTGTTTCTTCCCCCTTTCTGGTGATCTTTGCTCTCCTCTCTCTTACCCTGTTTGGCAACAATTACCTATGTAATTACTAAACTTTGGCTTAGTAGGGAAAATGTAAAATAGGGCAGGGAGGACAAAGGATAAATTAAGAACTGCATTATTGCTGTTCTTAAGGGTCTACTAGAGAGACCTAAGATTGCCAGTGCCTAGATAGCCAACGTTAGGGGACTGTGAAGGGAGACTATCTGTAGGAAAGTTTTAAGCAGCACTCTAGAAGTCCCCTATCTGTCATGGGGTGGGTATGCACCACAAAACCATAGCTTAAAGGGAAAAGAAAACTCTACCACTGGCCTTTTTCCGAGCGTGGCCGCCTTCCGCTCGGTTCAGTGCCCGCCACATGCCCAGGAGTGCGTCTGGATCCTTGTGGGCCGCCCTTCGCAGGTGGACAGTGCTTATGCTATACTGTAAGAAAGCCAGAAAAGTGCCCATGAGAACCAGAAAGCATCTCCAGCTAGCAGGATCATCTCTCTAGGCCTCTAAGATGGGAAAATCATCATAAACACTGAGCAGCATCTGAATGCCAGGAAAGCTGACAGAAGGAAGTATCTATACCCTCTGGTCAACGCAATGGTGGCAGAGGGGAAGAAATTATGTGTTCTGTTGGGAGCAAGGCAGAAGACTGGACTGGGAATACAGCTCAGTGGTAGAATGCTTGCCTAGCCAGCATGCACTGGCCCTAAGCACAGAAAAAAGACAAAATACCAAGTCAAGGGCAAATGTTGGGGGTGGGAGTAAGGGGATATATTCATTTCTAACAGATAAAAATAAATAACAAGAGGGGAAAAAAGACTTGGTCTAAACCTAATTATTTTACAAAAATCTCAGGTATTCAGGCTACAGAACTTAAGACTGTATGTGTCCTCATTCCAACACTTAGGATGCTCTTCTTAAAGAAAAGTAGGAAAGGAAAAGAAAAAGGAAAAAAAATCCATTTTGAGATACAAGAAGTAAAGTATTAATATGCCAGAAACAAAGAGGTAACGTTCTAAAAGTGGTTTACCATAAATCGAATTAAAAAAAATGAAGTTGACAGAACATTAAGATTCTGAGGTAAGAGACTTTAGGTAATCTACTTCTCTTGTCTAATGCCCACATTACTGAATGCTTGATGTCTCCCTCTCTACCAATGAAACAGAATTACAAGAATATGCTAATAAATAAATAAATCTTTTTACTTTTATCCTATGTGGGTAGAATTAAAATTTTACAAACTCTGCTAATCAAACTCAAAAGCTCAATCCTCTGAAGAAAAACGAAAGGGGACAATTATCTGTTGAATGTCACACTACGCGGGAATTCCAGACTGCCTAGTTCTGCCCCACTCAGCTCAGGACAGCGACCATGCCTGATGAAGTGGTTAACTGGCACCATGTCCTCCTGTGTGTATGGTAATGAGGCTTTAAGAATGTAAAGTTTTCAGGGCTTCCCTAGATCAAAGTAATTAGGGAAAAGGACAAGTGCAGGAGTTCAAGAAAATCCTTCTAGGACATTAGGCTAATAAAAATCAGGAGGATCTCTGACACACACACACAGTTCTTTGGCTTCTATGTGTTCATTCTGGATAATGTGGTAATTGATTGTGTTATTTCTCAGAAAATACAAGCTGGAAGACAAAAAGAATAATCTGAATGTAATTTTTGCTCTAGAAATCCCATTTCTTTCTTCCTTTCCTTCCTCTCCCCTCCCTGGGTGTCTCTATGTAACAGCCTGTTGTGGGAACTCCTTCAGTCAATAGCTTTTAAGATACCGGCCCACTTTGGTGCAGATGAAAAGCAAGCACAGCCCCTTTTTCTGCTGAATTTGGTTCCTAGTTCCCAGAGCACGCAGAGGACTGCAGATTGCTACCCTTACCGTGAGTTTATCCCCAAATAAATAAAATAAACCTTTGTTATTCTCCACTCCAGGCTATTGTGGAACTCTTTGATACTACTACAATTTGCCATGGCTGTTCTGGAACTCAGAGATCTGCCTGTCTCTGCCTCCTGAGTGCTTGGATTAAAGGTATGTGCCACCACTGCCTAGCAGAAAACCCATTTCTTAAAAGAAGTGCTTATTTGAATCCCATCTATAGGGCCGAGGCTGTAGCTAGGTAGCAGAATACTTGCCTAACACACACAAGGCTTTAAGTTCAACCTCCAACATCGGAGGGAAAAATCCTATTTATGATACAATTTGGCCAAAACATGTTTCCCTTTCTTGCCCTTTCCTTTAAGAGGTATTAATTGATCTGTGCTTTTCCCCCACAAATTAGAGATCCTTGCACTTGATGTTCAAGAGTAGAATTCATCTGGCAACCAAGAAAGGCACACACCTTTCTTGCAAAAGTAACAAGTCACTTAATCTTATAGACTATGTGGGTTCAGTGTCCCATGTGAGGCCATAGCAAATGGCTTACAGTATGGCTATGGAAGGGACAGAGGGACTAGATATGGTAGTTACTTGACCCTGCTCTACGGAAACAGAAAAGAAGATTACCAAAACCCCCAAATAGACACCAACTCCCAGATTCCTCTTTAACTTCAAGTTTTAAGGAAGCTGTTTCAAACGATGAGAAAGCAAAGTTCTTTCTTTTGGAACCAAACTAGGTCAAGCCAGGTGGTGGTGGCATTGACACACGCCTTTAATCCCAGCACTCGGGAGGCAAGGGCAGGCGGATCTCTGTGAGTCTGAGGCCAGCCTGGTCTACAAAGTGAGTTCCAGGACTTGCTCCATAGCTACTGAGAAATCCTGTCTCAAAAAAAACAAAAGAAACTAGGTCAAAAAGCAATTCCAAGAGCGCAAAATCGTTTCTCCATTCATTTGTGAGAAAGGTCCTTCATCTTAATCTGCAGGGCCTTTTTCCTAACAGGAACAATGTCCTGACAACCTAAGGCTAAGTAGTTTGCGAATTCCTCCTGGGGGACCAGGTGCTATCATTTTACATAAAGAAGGGCCATTGCTACAGAAGCTGTTAGCTACTTTCAGAAAGTTTCTAAGAGTCAGCCAGAATGAAAGACTGGAGGAGATACTCTGGACTCAACAGGAAGATGATGTTAAAGGCCACTCACAGAAAAGACACTTAAGGAATGAACCGCATTCTCTAACTAGAAATAGGTACAGAAGGGGACAAGACTATTTTAAAGTCACTGAAGAGTCCAACATAGTATATTAAACTCCAGGCTTGATCTAACCTGTAACTACATTCTATACTTGAGTCCATATGCCTTACTACCAGGTCGCCATTCCTGTTACTACATCAAAGCTTCGCCCTGCCTCTCATCCTCATGCCACACGGCACATTGCCAGTGCATTATGGGGACAGGAGGAAGAGTTGAGGCAGAGTTCATTTATTTTTTCACCAGTGCATTAGGTCAAAATCCTGTACTTTCGATTTCAAGAGTCCACAAAAGGACAAAAGTGGAAGACAAGAACTTCACAACAATCTCAACTTTATAACTGATTTTGCCTAAAGACCATTGCACCTGGCTAGCGATGAAGAAATCAGGGCAAGGATAGTGCTATTGTAGTTTAAGCATAAGCCCACCTTTCATAGCAAGGTGTCAGACATACATTTGGGGTAGCCCAACACTGGGTATCATCCATGCAAAGTTTAATTAAAGATCAGTTTGCATCAGACAAGCAACTAAATGCAAGTAGCAAGTTAAATATGGTAAGGATTCTGTCTATCAGCTTTCCTTCTTTATATCAAGGGATGCAGGGACCTCTTGTAAAGACAAGAGGTAATAACTGAGCTGTGCCTTTTTCCCCACCCCCCCACAAGTTAGAGATCCCTGCACTTAATGTTCAAGAGTAGAGCCCATCAGCAGGCAGCCAAGAAAGGCACACACCTTTCTGGCAAAAATAGCAAGTCATTTAGTCTTATAGACCATGTGGATCCAATGTCCGAAGAGACATATCCCATGGAACAATCTTACCTAGAAAGTTAGAGACTTCTTCAGGTTAAGTTATGCATTGTTTTCCCACAGCGCTCTCCCACCCACATCTGGGAGAATCTGGTATGTTATAAAACTACAACTGGCTTTTTCCAAATAGTCCTTAACCTATTAGATCTCCCAATAGTCCCAGGACCGTACTATAAGAGAATATAAAACTAAATTTAAGGGCGACTCCCCGCCCCCATCCATTTCTTTTCAATAAAAATAAGTCCTGTAGGAGCATTAACTCAAGGCTTTAAGGGTGGTTGGTCAAACATAGGAACAATCTCCCATATTTCTGTAGAGGCCTAAGTTTAAGGAGCAGTGAAAATATTCTCTTGAACTTGGGAATTCCAGGGATCTGGAGTCCCACTGAAATTCTGATAGGATATATTTCTTACATAAAGACCAAGGAGAGTTGCTGGGCGGTGGTGGTGCACGCCTTTAATCCCATCATTCAGGAAGCAGAGGCAGGAGGATCTCTGTGAGCTCCAGACCAAACTGATCTATAAGAACTAGTTCCAGGACACCTAGGGCTGTTACACAGATAAACCCTGTCTCAAAAACAAACAAACAAACAGACCAAGGAGAGTTTACCTTTTCTCTGTTCTTTGTAAAATGATCTGATGAAAGCCCACTAAGCAGGAAATTAAAAGAAAACGTCAAACTAATAGTTTCTTCTCTATCACTTTAAAGAACATAAGGGGAGGATGAGAACAAAGAGCTTAAAACAAAGGAAGATCGGTCCCTAGACATGGAAATGCACAGTATTTAATAACTGCCAATGAACCTTAAAAACAAGCAAACAAACAGACAGAAAGCATGATCAGCGAAGTGAAGTAGTGTACATATAATTGAGTTAAATTTCTAGGAAAACGTGAGGTGTCTGGACAACCAGCCAGATTTCAAACTCTGATGCTGAAACTTGTTTGATGGTAGCCGCCTTCTCCTGGGCCTTACCTCTCACGCTTCCCTAGCGCTCTTCCCTGATCCCATTACGACCGAGCTGCTGAAGAAAACGGCAAAAGACCTTGCCTTGAGCTCAAATATCATCCAGACAGCGCGACGGCGAGAGCTCCACGTCGAACTCCATTTCTGTCCTCTGCAGAAGCTAGGCACTATCTCTTTTCAAGTCTTCACCCACCCCATCCCCGCCAAGGCTCCACCTCCCCCCGACCCTCTCCTTTCAGACGCGCCACCCTTCTAGGACTTTCTCAGCCATCAGCGGCACACCCCAGCAACCCCACTCCTCGTGCCCACCTCTCCCCTGGCTCCGGCTCCCCAGGTCCCTGCGGTCAGCCGAGTGTGCGGCCGGCCCAGGTCCGAGCCATCCTCGTGACGGTCCCTCCTCACTCACCCTCTGTCACCTCCAGCACCTTAATCTGTTCCTCTGCAGCCGCCCGCACCTCCTGCACGGGGGACAGGATCCCGGTGAGGGTATCCACCAACGCCTCCTTCAATCCCTGTGCCACTGGACCCGGCAGCCCAGAAGCCGTACCAGCTGCCGCCGCTGCCGCCATCTTTTCTTCCCTCAGCCCGCCAGCCCCGCGGCCAGGACCCGCCACCGAATGACGGCTCCCGCGTACGGCCAATCCGCGAAGCCGCGCCTGCGCATCTAAGCACGCGGGAGCGGGCGGGGGGCGGGGAGAGGTTACTGCCTCCGGAGACAGCGCCTTCTGCGGCCGGAACGAACCGCGCTTCTGCCGGCAAGGAACGCTTTTGGGGATGTGTGTGCACACAGAATGCCATAACGGTTTGGAGTCCTGAAAGTCAGGCGCGCTTGGAATAAAGGCCGTGATACCTGATTCTAGGCTCAGATTTAAGACCTGTTAGCACAGAGGTAGGATGGAAATAGATATAGAAGACTTTCAGGAAATAGCAGAAATAGCACCTATTTTAAACTAACACCCCTCCTCCCAACTCTAAACATGGATTCAGTTGGGTACGTTCACTTTTTAGTTTTAGAGATCCAAAGATGCCTGGGAGGCGTGCGGAGAAACTGAAGTGAAATTGGCAGTCCCCAATTTTAGTTTCTTAGTTTTTTTTAGTTTTTCAGTTTACATTAACCCAATCGCAAATGAGAAAGTGGCTGTCCAGGAGAGAGTACCTACATGTGACGGAGCATTTCTCCCCACTGATTTTTTTTCCTGGTTTTTCGAGACAGGGTTTCTCT
This sequence comes from Ellobius talpinus, assembly GCA_001685095.1. NCBI lineage: Eukaryota > Metazoa > Chordata > Mammalia > Rodentia > Cricetidae > Ellobius > Ellobius talpinus. Next base: position 8,156 of record LOJH01027133.1, read on the forward strand.
GTGTAGCTCCCCACACACACACAGGGTTTCTCTGTGTAGTCCTGGCTGTCCTGGAACTTGCTCTGCAGACCAGGCTGGTCTCGAACTCCCTGAGCTCTCCTGTCTCTGTCTCCCGAGTGCTGGGATTAAAAGGTGTGCACCACCACCATCCAGCTATAAACTCTTTTTTTAAAAAAAATATTATCTATTTGGTGTTAATTTGTTTGGAGACAGGGTCACACATGGCACAGACGGGCCTCAAACTTTCTATGTAGTTGGTACTGGCCTTGAACTCCCTGATTTCTTCGGTCTTTCTGCTTCTACCTCCCCCAGTGCTATTACAGGTATGTGTCATCACCCATGGCACCAGACTTATTCTTTTTGTTACTACTGAGCGTGAATACCGCAAGTATATAACATTATTTTAAATAGTGTGTGTGTGTGTGTGTGTGTGTGTGTGTGTGTGTGCGCGCGCGCCGTGCTCGAATACACGGGCATATGCCATGGGACACCTGTAGAGGGCAGAGGACAGTTTAGTCTGTCTTTGGCCACCTTTATGTAAGAGTGAACTCAGGTTATTAGGTGTCAAGGCAGGTACTTTACCCACAGAGCCATCTAGCTAGCCCAGCGTGCTTCGGGAGACCCAGGGGGATTATGGAAGGGTAGGAGAACAAGAGTAGTTTAATATGGCTAACAAGGACAAGTTGCAGGAAATGGCCACAACATGGAGACACTACTCAATAGAGCAAGTGGAGGGGATTAGAGCAAAGGATTAAAAATGCAGGACAAAGTGGCAAGCGCTTAGTGGTCAAAGGGATGGAATGGAGTATGTTGTTGGAGCACAGAGCAGGTATTTCTGGAAAAATGAGTGCTTTTTGACTCTGCAATTCCATAGTAGAGGATGGTAAGGTTTATTTTCTGTCTTACAGTGGCCAGGAGAACCCAAACTCCATTAGAACAGCTGTCCTTTGAGGTATGTTCATGTTTGTTCAACCCCCAAATCAGGTAGTGTCTAGAAGAGTGGTTCTCAACCTTCCTAATGCTCTGATCCTTTAATAGTTCCGCATGTTGTGGTGATGCCAACCATAAAACTATTTCATAACTGTAACTTTGTTAATGTTATAAACTATCTGATATGCAACCCCTAAGAAAGGGGCATTTGGCTCTGTAGGGGTCACGACCCACAGGTTGAGAACCTCTGGTTAGAGGGTGGTACATTCTCAAACTTTGCAGTTGATGGACGACTCAAGAGACTTCCCGTCCTGCCAAGGGGAAGCCTTGACTTCTGGTGAGGGAAACTGTCATAGTTAGCTTCAGCTGTTAGCTTGACACAAACCTAGGAGTCACCACCAGAACTCAACTGAAGAATTCACTGAATCAGACTAGCCTGTGACCAAGTTTGTGAACCATTTCCTTAATGCTTTATTGACCTAGTTGGACCTAGCCCACTGTGGTTAGTGCAGTCCCCAGGCGGGTGGGCCTCGGCTATTTAAGATCAAGGGAGCAATCCAGAAAGCAGCATTCCTAGGGAAGTCCTGCCTTGACTTCGACATGGACTATAACCTGTAAGATGAAATACCCACCCCCAAGTTGCTTTTGCTCATGGTGTTTATGTGCAACTGAAAAGCACACTAGGGCAGAAACTGTGTCCACAGTGTACAAGGTGGGGTTCTCCCCCGCCCATGAAGCAGAAGTCAAAAGACCCCTGCTCAGCATTTGGGCTCAGATGTTTACAGGCAGGTGGGTTTTGCTTCTGAGTTAGGCAGATGACCACAAGTTATGGGACATTCCAGATCAAGCAGTAAGGTAAATGGACACAGAGACCAGGCAGAGAGTGAGCTAGCAAACCAGCGGACAATACAGGAGATAACTTTATTGAACCGCAAATGGCAGAGAACAGAGGAACTTTGCTAGATGGAGACATGCCTGACAGACGGAGGACCCAGATAAGGGTGGCCCCTGTGGCGATGGAGGAAGGCCATTTCAGCTGGCCAAGGCATGGATTTAATTTTCAACCAATTTTCTTGTTTAAAATGAATTAGTGAGGGGACAGCCCAGCTCTCTTCATGATTGTTACCGCAACTATATACAACAATTTGCTTTCCAGATTCAGTTTTTGCCTTTTCTACATTAGGTATAAAAGGGGACAGACTGGAATAGGTGAGGGTCAAATGGAACGGAAATAAGACAAACACACAGACACACACATAAGTTTTAAAAAGTGACCATTCTTGCCCACCCGCCACCTGAGGAATGCCATGCATTTGAGAAACACAGCCTCTTACAGGAGCAGTGCTGTGTCAAACAGGATAGGGAGGGGGAGGAAAGGAAGCTAGCAAGACCTAGAATTCACTGTAATTTTGTTTTGTTAAAAGCAATAAACAAAAGAACGTTAGGAAGTGGGGGGGCGGGGAGCACAGCAGTAGCAGAAACTGACTGCAGTGTGGGAGTTGCTTCTTGTATTTTCCTTCTCAGAAACGGCAGGGAAGCAGGGTGATGTGACGGGGAAGCAGGGTGACATGACCGGGCTGGCTGGATGGCAAGGGGGTGACTTTAGTGCAACTGTTTTACACTTGCTGTCCTTGGGCTTTAGTCCTTCTTTAGTCCCTGAGCTCAGGAGACCTAGTACCACAAAAGTGCTCTCAGAGGGGATGAAAGCTGACACATTTGAAACAAAACTGCTTCTAAACAGCTTCAACTCTTCCATGGCCATTTCAGCTAGTTTATAGGTTTGGAAATATACAAAGCTCTTCCTGAATTTTTTTTTTAGAGAGGACTTATTTTGTTCCCTTTGCTGAGTAGTTCTGTATTTAGGTCCTGATATGGGAAGAGGCAAAGGTTGAACCTAAGGACTTAGATACTTTATTTTCACGGTGTAGAACTCTCTCCCGTGGGCTGAGCAGAGACCTGGGCCCTTCTGGCATACTGGCACTCAGCTGTTGGCTGCCTTGGGGAAGGAAGGGCTGGTAGAGCTCTCAGACTCAGCAGTACTCTTCACTATTTAAAGAAGGGAGAACATTTTATCATAGGAATGTGAATTAGATTTTATTTTACTTTTCTTATACTATTATCAGAAAAAGAATCCATCAGAACAGCAACGTGGATGACACTTCCGACATGATTCTTCCACTGGAGCCCCACAGTGTGCCAGGCAGAGATGTCAGAGGCCAGGGGTTTTCCACTAGAGGCTGCAAAGATGCAGAGCGTCCCTAACTTCTACTCCAAAGCACATATTTTTACTACTAGCTCCCAGCAACCTAAGTAGGAGCAAAGTGACTTTGAAATGTTAGCATTTGAATTAGACTGTAGACACTTCTTATTGGGGTCTTCAAACACCAGCCATCTCAGTGAGGGCTCTTGTGTTTGGCTCCACCCTTACAACAAGGCTGGGTGGGCATTGCCACTCTAGAGCTGACTTGGTAGACCTGGGTTAGAGCCTGGGAATTCTAGTCCTTAAACACATTCCCACATGCTGCTCTTGCTGGTCTGAAGACATCCTCTGAGCGCCACTGCTTTAAGGGACTCAAGGGACCAGGGATTCACATCGTGTCAGAGAATGTTCCCTGTGACATAATCATTAAGGAGAATGGCCAAAACATCAAACTGGAATGAACTAGTATAAGCAGGTATAATTTTTAACTGTCTTTCCCTCCCTGTGGTTTCCAAAGTTCAACTGCTTTCTTAACTTCTAGACCGCTTTCCTGTTTACTCTGTCTCTCCTGCAAGAGCATGTGTTTCTGGGACGAAGGTGTGTATCAGGTGGCCCTGTTCTCCCTGAGCAGGTTAACTGAGGACTGCTGATTGGTAAGGCTGATCCAGGTATAAAGAGCAGTGTCTTCAGGCTTTGGCCACGTGGAACACACGTTTACTACTTATGGCCTCCGTGTTGGGGACTCTCATGCATACTTCTTACAGGGTGTTATAGCTGGGCCTAGTGATACAGGCCAGTTACTTGAGAGGCTAATGTGTACACGTGTGTGTGGGGGTATCATCAAATTCAAAGCTTGCCTGGAATACTTAGTGAATTCGGGGCTGTTATGGACAACTTAGTGAAACCGTCTTTTAAAAAAAGTGAGGGCTGAAGCTATAGCTCAGTGACAGAGTACTTGCTGAGTTTATGAAAGACCCTAGGTTCAATACTCAATACTGGAAGGAAAAAAAACAGGTTACCAATAACTGTTGGTATATCCATCTTATCCATCTCTATTACCCAACCTGTTGCAACAGCCATTTTTCCTCTTACCATGGGGTTGGCTCATGGAGTCCACTCACTAGCTTCAGTTTAGCTAATGCCGAGACTATGGAAAGAAAGGGTAAAGTGTGATAAGGAGCTGCAACTGACAATCTGAGTTACTTCATTCAGATTAACTGAACCCTGTATTAGACTTGTGATTAGCACAACGTCCTCTCCCAAACCCTTTTGTCATTAAAAAAAATCTTTGAAGTCTTTTGTCTCCTGGTTTATAAGACTGAACCTCATTTGATCAGGCAAGTGTGACCTGTGCACATGCTGGGTGCCGCAAATGGTTCCATCTGGGGTGATGATGGCAGGTGTTGTGGAAACTACCACTTCTTCCCCTACTTTCCTGAACTATGGCAGGAAACAGAGCTCATCTTCGGAGTACGGGAAGGGGGCAGTATCCCTCTGAATAGTGTGGCTCGGCTTTGAGAGCTACAAGTAAGGAGATGGGTAGGTAGGTCGAGTCCACTTAAAGTCTTGCAAACTAGAAAAGCCAGAAGACAAAAAAAAAGAAAGAAAATCATTACTTTGTCTTATGCCCATCAGTATGGACAGACTAGTTAGAAGGTTGGTAATTCAAGACCCTAATGTTTACCAACCAATAAAGGCTTTCTTGTAGGGTCGACCATGGTCTTTTATCTCATCTCATTCTCCTTCCCTGCCAGCCTCTATCTTCCAGGTGATTAGACTACACAGAAGACACTGGAGTAAAGATTTACAGAGACAGAAATAAGCACCAAAGAGTTACCAGAAAGCAGGTATCAAAAATAATAATGTTCCACAAAGCCCCAGAAGATAGAACACAGAGATACACAGACATCAGGTCCCATAGCAGCCTCTAATACCCAGTACTTTATTTCAGTGCCTAGGCAGGAACTGAGAAACGAACACATTGAACACAACTTATTGGTCTTCATCCCAAAATTCGAGGGATTCTAGTTAGCCTCTCTCCCAGAGCTGAGACCCTCCAAAGGTTGATGTTCTTTACTAGCCAACTTTGGTGAGGGATGGAATTGGGGGTCAGAGGGGAAGGGATTAGCACAAATTCAGAACTAGAAAGGTTGGATTCTTCTGAAGGTGCCTGGAGATGGAGAGTCTAGCTGTGGGACCCAGTTTTTCCTTTCTGAGGAGTGCCAGTGGTCTCAACCAAGAAGCAAGTGTGTAGGCTGGAAAGAACGCTGTGGATTTGCTCTTTGCCGTGAATTCCTGGGCAGTGAGAGGGTGCTCAGGCTTTTTGCTTCTTAGAAGTCTGGATGAGCATCCCAAGGGGTTATTAGCACCATGAGGAGGCTCAACCTTCCGCAACTGCCACAGAACCACGGTCCCTTTTTGAGATGGTTGATGGTACTGTGAGGGGCCCAGATGTGCAACTGTAAACAGGGTCCCAGTCTTCAGAAGGAAAGTAGAGGCTTCAAGAGCACTTCACTAGATGGGAACACACTTCCTGGAGGACAGCTATTTGAGGAACACACTTCCTGGAGGACAGCTATTTGAGGAACACACTTCCTGGAGGACAGCTATTTGAGGAACACTTCCTGGAGGACAGCTATTTGAGGCCTGAACTAAATGCAGCAGTCAAATGAGAGAAGGTGGTGGTGGATCCCAGGAATAGAACGAAGTTATAGTATGAGAGGCCTCCAGAGTCAACTTGCTGCAGACCCAAATAAAATTCATGATGGTATCCATGGTTACCACAGAGACAATCTCTCTGCAGTCTGAGGCAGTTGAAAAGGAAGAAGGCATTTCCTACTTTCCTTCTTCTTAAGTAGCCAGTAACATCCATTTCAGAAGGCACTGGCTGGGCAGCACCAGAGAAAAGAGTGAAGGGCTCAAGCATCAGGATGTCAGCGGAAGTCGAAGCCTTTCCGTGGCACTGGAGCTTCAGATAGGGTCCAGAAGAGACCTATGTCCAAAGGAGGCCTATCCAGTCTCCCCTTCCTTCTGAGTTGGAACACCCAGCTCTGGGGCCTTCTCATTCTGCACAGCAGAGACCTTAAGGCAATGATTTCAGCACCATTCTTGGACAAACCGCCTCTTCCCACTAAAGAATTGCTTATTTTGCAGCTGAGTTGGTTGGGGATCTTCACAGCTCATGGAATTAGCAGCAATAGCAATAATAGTCTCCAGAATAGAGGACCCTGTCATCCCTGGGGCTACCAGGTGAATAAAGAAGCTTTTGCAGGGTAGGAGGGGACAAAGGAACAAACCAGATCATCTTGAAGACCTAAATGAAAATATACTGTTAAGAGTTGTGATTCCTCGGTTGGATGGAACAATGGCCCAGGTTAGTTCGCCCATAGAATCTTGGTATAGATCCTGGTAAGTCTTGTGCTACTTAGGACTCTGAAGAGCAAACTCTTAGGTCCAGGCTCATCATATCTATTCCTGAACTGCAGGGTTGGCATTAGCCCATAAGGCAGCTTAGCCTGGAATCTGGTTCCATCTGGTTTCCAGAAATGACCAAAGTAGTTTCCCACCCTAGACAAGCAAGATTCCATACTTCTTCAGGCTCCATCATAACGGATTCCCGATTTTCTGCCTACCACATACTGGACATCTAATCAAAAGCTTCTTTTAACTCCTTGGGATTCACCTGTGTTTCTCAGATGGGGTGTACTTAATGGAGATTAACATTCCCCTCTAGACAGTGAACTTAAGGACCAAATCTTGTCATTTTTTAAACATAGTGACTGGTTTACAGCTAAGTACTCGTAAGTGCTTGTCAAATGAAGGAACGTGGGCTGCAGAAATACAGGGGCAACTTGCGCAAGTGGTGGATCTCTTTGGAAGGCAAATACTGGCCACCGAGCACAACTCCTTGAGCCTTCTATTCTGACCTGAAGCAGTTCACATGGTTGTTCAATTTCTTATAAGTGACTATTCAACTGTAAAAACAAATACTAAGGGCTAGCGAGGGAATTGTCATTCAGTCAGGCAAAGTGGCTACCATCCAATAGTGCAGTGGGCGGCCAAACAGGCCCTAAGACAGGCGGGTGTTTCCAGTATTGTGGTTTTCTTCCAGTCCACGATGAAGCTCAGAGTAGATCATGCCAGAAGATGGCAGTGAGCTACCAGGTAAAACATGCTTTCTCAAAAGGAAAGTCAAAGAAACTGGGTTTTCTCCTACCATTCTGAGCCAATGTTTCTCGTCGCATATAAGCCCCAAGGATGCCAGAGATAGTCGCATGGCAGGCGTATAACTTATACCAACAGTATGGGATTCAGTTCTCCAAAGAAAACCTACTTGGAAAGCAAAACTATTCCCTGGAAGGAAACCCAAGTATCTCATTGACATGTGAGAAAATTAGGGAAAGAGGTCAAATAAATAGGCAGATGGAAGGAAAAAATAGGAATAAAATTTAAAAATTAAAAATTAAAAAAGTTGGGTTTATTGACTTTCATGCATGTTCAATTAGAGGGCATAAAGGCATCTGATAGTCTCTCTGAAGGCGGTGATGTTACTTCCGTGGTTTGGTGGCATCTTAGATTGGAAGCCATCTTGTTAGTGTCCTCTCTTGTCATCCAGAAGGCAAGATCTGGCAGCTCTCTTTCCATCTTGGCAACTGGGTCCCCTCTTTCCAGCTTCATCTCTTCCATCGCCTTTTTACCTCTTACAGGTTGATTTACACATTTTTTTTTCTTTTTTTCTTTTTTTTTCGTTAAACCACATGCTTCTTTTTCTGGGCTCTGGTCAGATCTCTGGGGAAAGGTTGTTGGCAGTGATGATAGAATTGGGAAGGGTCTGCAAGAAAATCCGTGGAATTTCCTGCCTCCCTTAGACTTCCCCGTCTGTGACTGTCTCGGAGGTGTCCATGAGAACCTGTAGGAACTGCTGCACAGCTTTTGCGATGTCTTCGAATCCCTCCCCAGAAAGCCCAGGAGTTTGTAGGGGAAACAAAAACTGAAGAAAAGACCCAGAATCATCTCTTCTCCAAAGTCACGAGAGGAGGCCAGTAAATAAATGCATTTAGGGGCACAAGTGCCCAAACTCCACCCATCCAGTCCCTATTAGGAAGTTCCCAAAGGTTCAGCACCAAGAACCCATCCCTCCTCTTGCCCTCATCTTCCCTCCTGTCCTGGTAAGGCTGGTAGGCCAGAGCTCTGAAAGAAGAGGGGAGAGGAGAGCTAATGAAGCTGAAGCCAGCCTTCTGCTGTCCATGGTGACAGTGACTGCTGGACCCTCAGAGTGTTGCCTGCAGGTTGGGGTCCAGGATAGTCTCTCGATCTGGTGACTCAATATAGTTGGCAGCTTCTTGAAGTTTCAGCAGCATGGCCATCTAAAAAGAGACAAAGAGATGGGTGACCATGAGAAGGGATGCTGGGTCCTGCCTACCAGGAAACCAAAACCAAACCAACTGACCAACTGACCAACCAACCAACCCTACAAACCCTGTACTGTGAGTCTGATCTGTGGTGTTGACTGAGAACACGGAGTTTAGAGGTGATTCATGAAGTGACAACTGTTTTAGTATGGGTTTATGATGTAAACCCATACACATAAACAATCACCTGGGACAACTTTGCTATACAAGGGGTCATGGGTCATGCTTCCCCTGTGTCAAGATGC
>LOJH01027134.1:5175-18164 GCA_001685095.1 Ellobius talpinus
CCCTCCTCAATCCATATGTGAAGTTTGAACTGGCTTGATCTAACCCAGGTCTTGTACAGGTACCCACAGCTGATGTGAATTCATGTGTGCAAGAGCCGGGCCATGACAGGATTTCACAGCACCTCCTCCTCATCTTCTAGCTCTTACTTTCTCTGTGTCCTCTCTCACTCGGGGTTCCCTGCATCTTGGGGAGGATTGATATAGATGGCTCACTGTCTCAGTTCGGGTTTCTATTGCTGTGACGAGACACCACAACCACAGCAACTCTTATAAAAGGAAACAACTGGGGGTGGCTTACACTTTCAAAGATTAAGTCCATTTTTGTCACAGCAAGAAGCATGACAGCATGCAGGCAGACATGGTGCTGGAGAAGGAGCCGGGAGTTCTACATCTTGATCCTCAGGCAACAGGAAGCAACTGTGACTCTGGGTGTAGCTTGAGCATAGGAGACCTCAAAGCTTATCCCCACAATGACACTTTCCTTCAACAAGGCCACACCCACTCCAACAAGACCACACCTCCTAATAGTGCCACTCCCTAGGGGGCCCATTTTCTTTCAAACCACACCATAGCTGGGCACTGACAGTTGCTTATTTTCAGCTCTTTAAGCAGAAATTCACCCCCAGAGATAACTTTATAGAGAGTTTTTTTTTCTTCTCTGTTTTCACCCAGTTTTCTTTTAACCTGGGCTGTCTACGTATTAGGCAATTTTCTACCAGTAAGCTCCATCCTAGAGAGTTCTCTAAGCTCTGAGCCTAGAGAGTTTTTAACAGCAAAATAACACACTGAGAATGGTTGGAGACAGACCTCTTTGCTCACTTGTGAACCTTGGCCCATCCCACTACCGGAGGAGAAGAAGGCCTGGGGTGGGGGTATTTGGGAACAGCTGTGAGTGGATATGGTCTCAGGAGGAGCTGTGTATTATTCTTAGCACAACATCTGCTTCTCTAAAATTTACCTCCGTCTCAACTGTTTTTTTCCTGTATACTCTGCTCTCTTGTTTTAAAAGCCAAATTGGTTATATTCAGTTATGAATAATAAGATAACTGCTCCTGGTTGTTGCTATTGTTGTGGTTCTTGTTGCTGTGTGTGTGCCTGCCCTAGTGTTGTGAGCAGTTTCCTCCAAGACTGAAACATCCCACCCTGCAGGGAAACTCCTTAAGGCAGAAATTATACAGTTCAAAATAGCTTCAGGAAATCCCTGAAACCGAGCAGGCCCACTGCGCCCGCACCCCCCCCCAGTGAAATGACTGCTGAAAACCATCTCAGGCAAATGAAGGGAGAAGCTTCTGAGACCAGCCAAGCTGCCCTGGAGAAGCTCAGACCAACCGAGGCACCTGGAGAGGACATTCTCCAGCTCCTTGAGTTGCCTGCAGGTTCCCAGCTCTGTGAGCTGTCACCCGTGCCAAGGTGGGCCTTGGTAATGCAGCTGTCTAGCTGTCTATGAGTCATTTCTGCCCCTGTAATAACCCCTCTCCCATGTTCCTGTAAATAACACCAATAAAACTCATAGGTGCACCAAGCCAGGCTTTGGTGGGCCCAGTCCTAATGGGCTCCTTCTCTGGGGTGAGCAGGCATGTGTGTTGTGTCTCCTCGGGAAAAGTCTTCTCAAACAACAGCTGTGGATTCTACCCAGGGCCTCACCAAGCCAATGTTCTCACTCACGGGCCACACTCTGGTTCCTAGATAGTACCTTATTAAGCAGGGGACAAAGTGATGGAACTGCTTGCTTTGATTTCCACTTGAAAACTAAATGAGCTTCTTTATGTGGAGGAGAGGAGTTCTTTATGGAATCTTATTATAATTTTAGATTTGAGTGCATAAAATAAGCCATTATTTCACAACATAAACCAACAAAGTATAGACAAGAAATCCTGTCAAATAAGGAATGCCAATCCTTGACAGGGATTGAGAGAAATTGAAAACTGCTTTAACAATTCTGGTAAATGTGAGTATTGCGTTTTCCTACCAGCTTCCTGATAGGCTGCCTTCCTGGTAGGCTACAGCAGGACGAGGTGTAGGTAGGCGAGATAAAGAATGTGGGGCCTACAAAATGACCTCCTATTTTCAAGCTTCAAGGTGCACAATAAACCCCTTAATCAGATTTCCATCCAACTGCTTCAGAAACAGATACTATAGATCTACTCACTGCCACACAACTCCTCAATGATGAATTTGTTTTAGAATGATGGAAAATTGGTGGAGGTGACCAGCCTATGAGCTAATGTAATCTTGTGATACCGAATTTTAAATGTTCTTTTCTCCCCTAATTTTAAATGTAATAAAATACAAAACCAAAACATATGAACAAAAAAAAACCCTGAAGATGGAAATCAGTCATGACTAGGATAGAAGTCAAGGATAGAGAAACAGTCTTGGGATGGGGGATGAGAATCAGGATGTCAGAATCAGGATGGCACACTGCTGGCCAGCAAAATGCTGCAAGGCTGTGTTTCAAGAAAGCCAAAAGAACAGAGTCCACAGGCTACCAGAGTAGGTCCCAGCAAGCTCCAGTGCCCACGGCCAGACTGTGCTCTAGGATCTGTAAGCTCACCATTGATCTGACTGCCTGCCCTTCTCCATGTACAAGAATGCTCAAAGGAGAAGGTGAGCCAGAGGAAAAGGGGATCAAAGGCAGGGGCATGGTAGGAGGAAGAGGGCTGAGGGTAGGTATGGTTCACTCCCCCCCAGTAGCATGGAGAAATGCTGAGAGAGAGACTGGGAAGATTGCCAGACAGTCAGAAGGAATAGCCATGAGGCGGGGTGGTGGGTCACATTTGGAGTCTGCTTTTAACTGATGGTCCCTGAGATCAAACCCAGGGCCATACACATGCTAACCAGAAGTGCTCACACTGAGCTACATCGCCACCAGCTCCTGTTGCTGCTTTTCAAGAACATTTCCTGTTGAAGTTATGTGCATTTTTTGAGAGGAAATCTACAAAGGCATACACAGAAGAGGTACTAATAAATGTAAGCACACATAATGGTGTATTTTGTTTGAATATAAAAAATCCTCTCAGTTTATATATGTGAATGTAATGAGTTGTAACTCCCACATTTCACAGACGGTTGTGTGTATAGTTGTGCACCTATGCATACATTCATACATGCCTATGAACACATACAGTGGTTGTGTGTATAGTTGTACACTTATGCATATGTTCATACATGCCTATGAACACATAAAACACAATGGAGATAACAGACTATTAAATTTCCCTTGTGGAGTGCTATAATGTAAATTCTTCTCCATATCATTAAACATTCTTCAAACTAATTTTTCTTAAGAGCTGAAAAACATTACACTGTCTATAATCAAGTGTTTAATGTGTAATTGTCATGTATTTAATGTGTAACTGTCATGTATTTAATGTACAAGAATCATGTACTTAATCATTCAGTGAGTGTTTGAATATTGAGGTTGTTTACTTTTGAGGTTTTTCTTCCTTTGGGATCATCAGTTTAAAATAGTAAAAGCAGGCCCCACAATTTGAGATTGGGATAATGTAACCCTCCTGATACTGTTTGCTTTACCCATGTCCTGATTTTGCTCTAAGGTGAGGTCGTATGTTCTTTTAAGTCCACTCAGAGGCTGTCATCAGAGCTGGGGAAAGATGACAGAAAAGCAAGACCCAAGATATGGGCATTGCAAGGACTCTGTGGTCCAGGAGGAAAGGCCTCTGGCAGATGTGAGTCTTGCTCAGGACCAGCCTGAGTTAGACCACTTAGGGCTCTTTAGAGCTGTGCTGTAAGAATGAGAGGTATTTCCTAAAGGAAGGGTTTTTGTCAGAAGAGCAAAGCCACCACTCTATCATGGGGGACACAGGAAGGAAAAGGGTATTGTAAGAAATACTAATGGTAACAGTTAAGGAAGGGGATAGGAGTATCGGGATTATAGACCAATTAGTCAAAGAAAGAAGAGTTAAGGCAATTGAGGTTTAATTTTCACCACGTACTTACTCTGGGCTTTCTAAAGGTTAACCTTGTATAAAGTTAGCTCTCCCTGTTTATTCAATGGGATTGAATCAGTGAATTATGAAGTTAAATCCTAAAGACAGACAGGCTTAACAAAAGGGCACTCATTTCCCATTTTCCTTATAACAAATTTAATCCCTTATTTAAAAAAACAATCTCAAGAAAGATAGGACATAACTGGAGAACTAGAGGCTGATACAATTCTTCTTGAAGCTAACATCTGAAAATAATTAACTTTTTTTTATCTCATAGGCTCTTAAAGTTAAAATATTTTGAATATTTTATAGAAATATTAAACCTCTAAGTCACTGGAGTTTTAAAGACTATGGAACTTTTAGATATACTACACTTTGTTGTTGTTTTGGCACAATTGTTTGTACAAATTCAACAAATGAAATGTCAAATCATGGGAAGTTTAGGAAAAACCACCATACAATGACACTTATGAACTCTGGACTTAAAAACTAGGGACTAGTCGGTTTACCAATCTAAGTGAGAACTCACCTAACTTAAGAGATAAAAGGAAGGAAAGGCTGTGGGTGCTGCTTTATTCATGGTACAATGAACTCCACATAGAATACAAGAGCCTGCGCTGAGAGCAAAACCCTCCTGTGAAGAAAGGCTGAAGTCTGAATTGTAAAATTGTGAGGAAAAGATGAAGTCTTATAGAGAAAAATTAACAACCCTTTTTCTTTGGCTATATATACAAAAGTATCCGTGACACGTTCTTCTGAGTTCTTAACAGGCAAAGTAGGCTCTCAACATCCACTTAAGCATGGAAAGTTATCCTGTGTTTTATGTTATAATAGTAACATGAGGTTTTGGAGACAAACAGGAAAGGTTACGGTTTAAAATGATGTGTCTGTATATTAAAGCTGACAAGGAGTACATTGTACTGCCTAGGTTTGTCAAGTAGACACAAACCTGAACTTACCTTGGGAAGAGGAAATCTCAATTTAAGAATTGCCTCCATCACATTGGCCTGTGGGTATGTCTGCAGGGCATTTGGTTAACTGCTAATTGATATAGGAGAGCCCAGCCCAGTTTGGATGATACCATCCTTAGGCAGGTGAGCCTGAGTTGTATAACAAAGGTAGCTGAGGAAGCGAGGAAGAAACCAGTAAACCATGTTCCTTCACAGTCTCTGGTTCCGGTAGTGCCTCCAGGCTCCTGCCTTCAGTTCCTACCTTGGTTCCCCTCAATGGTGAACTGTAATCTGTAAGACATGAAAATACTTTCTTCCTCCAGGATGCTTTTGGTCAGTCTTTTATCACAGCAACAGAAGACAGACTAGGAGACAGGTGGCTATCTCAGACCCTAGAATAACTACAGTTCTTTGTTTACAAAACACAATTACATATGGTTTTAGGGAGGAATATTGAAGTCAGAGGACCTAGCCTACCAGCCCAGTTCTCAGCCTGCCTGGCCATGAGGTTTGGTGTGTTGTTGTTGTTGTTGTTGTTGTGTTTACCTCTGTGGGTAAACAGTAAAAAAAAGGACTCTTTTTCTCATATAAAACACACTTTCCAAATACAGCTGTCTCTCATCTTTTTGGGATTGTCTTGGGATAACTATTTTCTCAGGAAAAGCATCCTTCTTCTTCAGGTCCTGTCTAATATTCCTCTTTGCTCTATTCTCACACAATCTACCATCAGCTTTCATTCCTACGAACCCTGAAAAGAATGTTCCTGAAAAGTAGTAACTAAATTATCATGTAGGAACCCAAACCTAGGTTAAAAGCTCCTTTTCTTGGTAATTAACACAATTTTAGGCATTCGTTACAGCGACAGAAAGCAGACACGGAAACAGCCCCCATCAGTCCACTCTATAGCCTATGTGGGTTGAGCCTTGCCCATGTGTGATTACTAATGCAGAGTATGTCTAATTTACAGCAGGGCCCATGGAGAAGCAATGCCCTAACTAACAGAGGGGGCCCAGTTGTTAGGGTTCTGGGTATGGAGGAAACTGAGCAGGATATGCAAAGCAGCCTAGTGACACCTGTCCATCTAATACACAGTTTTGAACGTAAGATGACTTTGCTTCCACTCACAAGCTGCACAGTCCTGAGACAGTTACTTACACTCTGTGCCTCTATTTCCTTGCCTAGAAAATTAGGCTATTCCTAGTATTTAACCCAGAAGGATGGTTAGTTCAAGGTGAAATGCCACAGGAATAAGTAACTATGTCCTTAAGACATTATAAGGACTTATGGGCTGCACTTTGGGAGACAAAAACCATCCTCCTGTCTCCCTCTTGTTTGGCCACCTAAGTTCCTTGCTTCTTCTACCACAGAATTCCCAATGTCACTCTTTGTTCGCTATCTTTCTTAATTTTATCCAATAGAAACCAAGGAAATAGGATTCAAGGATAGCAGCAAAGAAGAGCTGCAGAAAAGCCCTTCACGTCCTTCTCCTATCCGATTCCCTGTTTTATAGCCTTCCAGTTGAACCGCAGGCCCCAAACCTGGGGGACACAGAACATACACGTGTGCTCACCAATAGCTTACTTCCTGTCTCACACGAAAAGTGGATGCCTCCACCACACAAAAAAAAGCTGTGTGCCATTACTAAAGTTCTTACTTTTCAGGCTAGAGCAGTTCGCAGAAAGCATGTTTTACTTTTGAAACAGAATCTCGCAGCCAGTGGCTGTTTCTGTGGTTTCTCTAGTTTAAGCAATATTGGACACCACGAAAGTGTCTCCTTCTTCCCGGAGAACTGAATTACAAAATCCTGGTTTCTATTAGGGTGTGTCCAGCAATCTCTGTGCTGCCAAGCCTTCCATTTTTATAGTCTGTACACGGGCAGATTTTCCATGAACAAGCTCAAATGTATTCCCAAGCAATGATGTCTAAGAAACTCAGTGAGCATTTAACCAAAAAGAACATTTCTTATTGCAAAACAAAAGAAGCATATTCTTATGCCTCAACATACATGGGAGCTGAAGGGTATTCACTCATCTTATAGGGCTTTTGTCCTGGGAGGGACTCGTAAATGAAGTTTATCCTTTAAATTCTCTCATTTTTCTTTCCTTCCCTGCCTCCCTTTCTTCCTTTTTCTCTTTGTGGCTTTGGGAATCCAACCCAAACACTTATTCATGCTAGGCAAGCACTCTACCACTGAGATACACCCTCGACCCTCTTTTTTTTCTCTCTACAGACTTACATAGAATATACCCCAAACACCCACCTACACAGACATTTTATATAAATTAGAGGCCAAGTAACTGAAAAATTACACAAAATTATTTATAGAGTATCTTTCTAGAGATTTGAATGTGTATTAAAGTGGAAGCTGGTGGCAGCTGTGGAGGAGAATGAACCCATCAGAGAAAGTGCTAACAGAGAGAGGACAAGAATTTCATTTGGCTGGCAAATGAAAAAACAGGTACCATAGTTTCTTAAAGAGAAAAATAATGCAGGAAATGGTTTTATATGTACATATTCATATACACTATTTCAGAAACTTCCCGTGAGAACAAATTGTGTTGCCCCCATGTTCCAAATCCTACACCGCATCCTGCTAGGATCGCCCAGTTTCACAGATTCAGTTTGGAGTGAGCGCTTCCCTCCACCTAACAGGACTGCAAACAGCTTCCTGTCTCCCTCCCCCTCACCTCTTCTTCTACAGATTTTGATCCCAAAAGAAGTTCAAAACCAAAACCAAACCAAAACCGCCCCTCGTCTTGTCCACTTGTACCCCAGTCTGCTTCCTGGAGAACCAACCCACTACCCGTGTGTGCATACATACCTCTATCTGCCCGGTAATCCAGCAGCCTGCCACTGGGTTTAGGGCACATAGGA
This sequence comes from Ellobius talpinus, assembly GCA_001685095.1. NCBI lineage: Eukaryota > Metazoa > Chordata > Mammalia > Rodentia > Cricetidae > Ellobius > Ellobius talpinus. The sequence continues at coordinate 12,950 of LOJH01027134.1, forward strand.
GGTCTGAGTGTGTGTGTGTGTGTGTGTGGGGGGGGCTGCTACAGATGAAAAAAAGCCAGTTCTACCCGTTAGGGAGCTAATGAATATAATAGTCCAGTATAGGAACAATCATAAAATATTGAATATTGTGACCAGTGCTAAGGAAGGATATAAATGGGACAGCCAGATGCAATCCCAGGCAAGGGAGATCTAGAATCTTCTCTCATTATAACCGTCAGTATCTCTAACCTGCTTCCCCCATGCAGTGCCAAACCCTGGAGGACAAAACACTCTGTTGTCTCTCTTCACAGTTCCTCATCATGTCTAACAGAGTCCAAGACAGTACAGAAATCGCCAAGCACTGTAAACAAAGCACAAGACAACACAACCAACAGTTCTATGTATTAGGGAAAGCTCTGCCACTGGCCTGGCCTTCAGTGTGAAGCTCCCAGGAAGTTCCTCCAGATGCTCAGATGCCTATTAAAACTTCATCCATAGAATCTGAGAATCTGCAGAAACACAAGACAAGTTCCTGACACCAAACAGCTACAGCTCATTGTGTGGGCAGAACAGAAACCGGTTCAAGCTTCAAAAACAGGAACAAGAAAAGGAACTTGACTAATAGCCAAATGGTACAGTATGCTCAGGCCATCTCTGCTTTCAGCTGGCCAACTCACTCATGATTAATCTGCCAGCAAAGGGTAATTAATAACCTCCATCATTAACCTGACACTGGGAACCAGACCCCTAAACTCGCAAACAAACACAACTGCAGAGTTTTCTTCAGCGCCAAAGAAGAAAAGACCCTTCGAACAACACCTCACTGTTGCGGTAAGGAGCATGGTTCTGGAGAACAGTGGTAGTGTCCAGAGTCCATCCCCAGCACTTCTCTGCCTCCAGGGCACTTCCACTCAATTGTTTGCTCTCTCCCCAGCTCATCACATGCCACTGTCTCTCTTCATTTTCCTCTCACTGCCTTTGTGCAGCCTGTAAGTAACTTCTGCTGCTGTCCCCGAAGTGCCATTGGCATCCTTCCTCTGTCCTGCATTCAAGCCACCAGCCTCTCCAGTGTTGGGCTCACACTCTGAAAGCGGAATCTCAGGAATCCCTGCATTTCTTCATCTCTGCAAGAAGTGATGTCTGGAGGTGGCTTCTGTTGGCTATGTCTCTGGCCAACAATCATGGGACACCCCTTCCCAAGTTTTCCAGACCTTCTTCTAGTTAGCCTGCCCTACACTGTTTTATTTCTTGAGAACTCCCAGAATTCCAGCTGCCTTCTGCTCCTGGAATGTCTGTCTCCTCTTGACAATTTTACTACATCTATTTATTACTTATTAAATGGACCAACTGATGATCCGACGAAACAGTAAAGGCAGTTAGAGCCTGCCATTTTCTGTCTCACACAGAGACCCCATCACATGGAAGTGCTTTTCTGCAGAGTCTCCTCAGGTACAATCAGCCTGACTTTCCTGAACCAGGGAGTTGGTGGTTCATGAAGCTCTCTTGGTCTTGGCTGAGCAGACAGACTCTCTTGGTTTTCCAAACCAGAAGGGAAAAAAATTGATGTTGCTAATGCTACTCCCCCGTTGCTTCTTAGAAATGATTCTCATTCCCTTTAGAATTAATATATCGATCCCTAGGATTTCCAAGAGATGGATGATGGATTTGCTGACAGTTGAGTCTCTGGACCGAATCCAGTGTTCCCTAAACTCTGCTGCTTTCCTAATCACAGAATGAACCACAAAATGACAGAAAAGCAGGGGAGATGCAGACGGCAGAATGGAATAGAAACATCTTCCTGTGCCTCCTGGGGTGGGGGAAGATTTCTACAAATGGCATGCTCAAACCACTTCTCCCCAACCCTCCCGAACCCAGGGTGTCTGTTACTCAATGAGATTCTACCCCACACCAAATGAGAGGAGCTTTCGAAGAGTCTCCTAAAGCAGCATAAATCAAGTCATCTATGGAAGCTGACTCGCTCCTTGCCAACAGGTGACCACCATGGGGAAGTTCAAGAGAGACGTGAATACCTCCTCGGCCTCCTGCCACCTGGATAGTAGTAAGAGGTTTATGGAGTGGGAGCAGCACTGGGAGGAGAATGCCATGCCTCTTCCATTTGGAGTAGCACAGCACAGGGGAGCTCCCATCTCTGCATTAGCAAATGGACTGGCTGAGGTGGCCTCTGTCTTTTTCAACACCCCCTAGAGCCAAGGAGAGGATGGTGGAAGCAGGAGGTCACAATGTCCCCATCTTGTTGAGCTGGAAAGGGAGTGGAGAAGTAAACAAAATCCCCCCTGCACTCACATGTAACCTGAGAAGACAACTCGAAATCCCATCAGCTAATCAGTGCAATCATATGACAATTCTATTGAATGTGTGTGTGTGTGCGCACGCGCACGTACACATGTGTGTGTGTGTGTGTGTGTGTTTGCCTTGCAGTTTTTACTCTCTCTGTATGATGTGTGTGTGTGTGTTTGGCAATTTTTACTCTATAAAGCACTAAGATCGATTATTTTGTGGGGTTCTTAGAGATAACCTAAATGGGTAAAATGACAGTTGCCATTTACTAAAATGGCCAAGAACACTTTCCAGGTGTTATTTACTCAATTCTGGTAGCACTAAGTTCGGAAAGAGAAGTAACTTGCTCCTGAGAGAGACACTAAGGTCTTTCTCATTCTAGAGATTTTTTTCTTAACCTTATAAAGGGCATCTTATGTGCAGAGGAGGCAACAGTCCTTACAACTCAACTCCCGACAAAGTAAGCATGTGTGCTGCACAGGAGCCATCTTTCCCGGTTACAGACTCTCCCCTGGAGGAGGTACAGATCCACAGGAGAATGTCAGCTTCTCCTTAGGGCAAAGGTCATCCTCTGTGGGTGGGTGTCTGTCATTTGAATTATACCTGACTCTGCAACAAAGTGTCTGCCACAGGATGCGAGCAAAGCAAGATGGAGAAGCGACATTAATTCTGGAGCTTTGTCCCAAAGGAGAACACTTTCAGACTGGAAATAATGAGACTAAATGCCATTTAGCATAATGGCTCATGACATTAAAAATAAATGTTCAAGTCGTGAGATTCAAGCACACAAGGCAAGAAGTGACTGCAGGAAACCGTAAGGTGCAAACAAATGGTGTCAGCTCGTGAGAGCGGGCTGCCCCTGCTCTTCCAGGCGCATCTGACCTGAGCGATAGATAATGCGTGCTGCTAGCTGTGCAGCTATGCAGTGGCCTTCTCACACAAACTGTCAGTCACCTGGACAGACAGGGGCCTTTGGAGCTGTAGCAGGTTGGGGGTGGGCACACCAGGGGGTACATGTGCTCTTTCTCTCTCTTTTCCTCTGACTACCAAGCGCCTTGGAGTCTCTCCAGCTCCCTCCTCCTTGTTAAGGAGTTCCCCTGTCTCCTCCCTGTCTCCCTCAGCTTCCACCCACAGGATAAGTTGGAAGACGGACCATGGCAAGGCTCAAGTGTCAGTGACAGCATGTCTGGTGTCCGTCTACCCCGAGCTCTGGTAATATACTTAGATACTCACAAGTGCCTATTAAATACACCTATTGGATTATTCTATGATTAGAGAAGATCCAAAAGCCACCTGGGAAGCAAAATCTTGGCACCTTAAAGTCACAGAAACACACACGCATGCCAAAGGATAGCGTTCATGAACGACATCCACACGTACTACACTGAGCAGGACTCCCTTGCACAGCCGCTGGAAGCCTTACTCACACACAGACACCTCCCTTTCTGCCTGCCTTGCCCCAGGAATCCTACCCACTCTAAGTTGGGGACCACAGCCACCCTCTGAGGAGTAAGCACAGCTCAGAAAGATAAGTACCCATGACTAGGAGTCTAAGAAAGCCCTTTATTAAACCTTAACCTCTGAAAATGGAGATTAAAAAATTAAAAACGAACAAGAACAAAAGCCCCCTAGCTAGATGTTGTCCTACTCTGACTCCTGAATATGCATTTCCTACACCCACGCCTGATCTAATAGGCCTTCTACCAATTGATCTCCATGGTTGGCCCTCGAGCGTGCCTTGAAAAGTGTGAAGACTTAACAGTGTATGTCTGTGCTAGGAGGTTTCCAGCAGGCAGTCGCGGTCTGTATGGCAAGTAAATTTTCAGGCCGGTACTAGGTGCACAGAACTATGATTGCCGATAGAAAGTGAGGGGTCCTGGAGTCTGGACCCCGGGCAGGTAGAGGCAGAGCCGCTGGTGGAGGTGGGCTGAGTCTGGTGGAAAATAGACCCACGGTTGTGGGCAGCTTCCTCCTGTTGCTTGGTACTGGGGATAGGCGGAGGAGGACATTCATTTCTTTCCTAATAAGCAGCCACCTATCCTATTGCTTCCATAACTATTGATTATGAAAAGCTTGTGGCGCCTCTTAAAGGGGAAGACCAGCTCTTCGTGTCGCCGCGACTGTTTTAGGACCCCTCATCCAGGGCCCTCCTGCGCTAGCCACGCCACAGGGTTGGGCTAGGACTTCTGTGCCGGCTTGCCCAGCAGTCTCAAGAACCGCAGACACAAGCGGAGCCAAGATCCAATAGCTCTGCCCACGGGTCTTTTCTTCCCACCGACTCTGAGGCATGGCCTCACAGCCTCAGGATGGAGGAATCGGCAACACACGGAAAGTTACTTCCAAAGGGTTGCGCCGGTTTCCGCAGAAAACTACAAGGCATAGATTTCTCGAGCCCCTCCCGTCCCCCCCGCCCCGCCCCAGTAGCGAGCCTCAAGGCCGCCGCTGGAGACCCCGCCACAGTGTGATCCATGGGTAAATAAATCCCTCTTGTCCCTCCGACGCACCTAAGTGCCCTGGGGTAGGAGGACGCCCCAAAACCAGTTCCCAGTTTTGGTCTGAAAGATCTTGGCTGCTGGGGGACCGGCCTCCTTCCCCGCAGCTCCAAGAAATACTCTCGATTTCCTGCACTGGCCTCCCCCCCCTCCAACCCCAGCCCTCCCAGCAGGGTTGCCCCCTCTCTACCTGCAGCAGTCACAGGCTCGCCCTCGCTCTGCTCTCCAGAATCTGAATCCATACTGTGGGCTTCCGCCCGCGCATCCACCACCGCCCGCCTGCGGGGCGCTGGGGCCGGCGTCCCGGCTCGGGTGGCGGTGGCACACTCGGTATGGGCTGCAAAGAGTCTGGAGCCCGGACGGAGCAGAGTGGGCAGTGTGTGGCCAGACACTAGGGCCAGGGGGCGGCTCCGCAGAGGCCAAGCCTGCTCCTGTGGCCCGCCCGC
>LOJH01027135.1:0-18164 GCA_001685095.1 Ellobius talpinus
CTATTCCATACTATGTGTCTGCCCACATGTCTCCCACCCATGCACCCGCCCGCCGCCGCTGCCGCTGGGACCATGCACCTTCGGGAACTTACTATGCCGCCTGCACCAGCCCGCCCCGCTGCAAGCGGAACGGGCCAGGGCTCACGGCTGCTCTGACAGATTTTTAACATCAGAAATAGCCGGTTAATCAGCCTCAGCCCGATGTTGCCTTGCCTACTGTCTTTGCTGCCCCAGTGAAGTACTCGTGTGTGGTGTCATCTGGGCAGACCTGTCAAGGAGCAGCGAGGGGTCAGTGGGCTGTCTAACTGCGATTTCACCAACTAGGGAACATTTTCATTCAGAGAAGCATTAGCTGACCCCTAGGATTGTTGCCTGACTGGGATCCCGTTTGTTTTTCACATACTATCTGCATTTGGACATCTCACCCCATTTGTTAAAGCTCCATTCAACTTTTTTTTATCATTTACCCAATCCCTCAGTGTTCACACAAATGCTACTCAAGACCACATCGCCTAGGGCGCCTTCCTGGAGTGCTCTAGATGACAGACATCTCTTCCTTCACAGACATAACCAGCCATGGATTTACGACCCTCACTCTTCCCATAGTTACCTCCTAGGCCATAAAAGCACACTGTTGTCTTTCATTACTACTTGAATGTGTATTGCTGTGGAGCATTAAGTATGCTAGACTTAGCGTCCCGAGTAGACTGTAGGGTCTTTTTAGCAGATATTTTATTATGGCTCTCTGTGGCCCCTTCCACAATTAGCACGGGTAGATGAACTGAGTATGTACAGTTCATTCCCCTATGAATTGATGGATAAACCTTCCCAGAACCCATTAAAAAAGGCTTTCCTAAGAAAAATTTTCTATTTCTTTACTTCAGATTGTCAACACATCGTGAAGGATTATAGATGCAGTGCTGAAATACAGATTTATATTTAAGAATGCTACAATATATTTCATATGCTTCATGGTACATGAATAGTGTAAATGCAAGGTTAGATTATTAATCCTTGGGGACAGAACTACTACATTCTTATGTATTCAAATATTCTTATAAAATTATTATAGGACCTGGAGAGATGACTCAGTGGTTAAGAGCACTTGCGGCTTTCACAAACGTTCAGTTCCTAGAACCCACATGGTAGCTTGAAACTCTCTGTAATTCTATTTCCTGGGACATCAGTATCCTCTTCGGACCTCATTGGGTACCAGGCATGCAATTGGTGCACATACAAATGTGCAAGCAAACACTCATCAGCATAAAATTAAATGAATATATTTTAAATCTTTTAAAGAAAAATTAGCATAATCTGAGCAGTTATACTTAGGAAGACACTTTCTAAAGAGTGAGTGTCCTTAAGGGGGTCTGTGATGGAGTTGGGCAGAACCAGATCGGCTCTAGCAACATGGGTGTCCTACAGTATTCTTCCAGGGATTCCTGGTACTGTCAGGTTGTGAGCTCAATGGCTCACTTCTCCAGATGTGAGCACAGGTGTGAGCACATAGCCAATTAATCCCGGTCTGCAGTGAGTATAGGGAATCCAGCTTCCCAGTGGCCCTGAACCTTCTTTGGTAGGAGGTCTCTGACGGGTTATGGATGCTTTGGTGTTCCTAGAATAAGTCACGTAGCCCCTTCTTCCTGATTTCCAGTGAGAGCAAGGGAGTCTCGTGAGACCTCGTGGGCATTACCGCACTCTACGCCCGGTTAATAAGTGATTCTAAAGTGGTTTGCCAGCTCAACGGAGCAGATTCTCTTATCATAGTGATTCATTGCCTGCTAGAAGCACACAGCTGGCTTTAATCTAATTCTTACTGTCACCTTGCAAACTGGGCAATACTAGCTCCAATTTTGCACATGAGAAATGATGTTGTTCACAAAGGTTAAGTGACCCAGCCCACAGTCCCACCCCAGGTGGATGAAGAAGCCAGACTATGGGAACAACTCTATGTCTTAAAGGGCCACTGTCTTTCCAATTTCTACATTTTCCACAGAACGTGACGACTGCAAGTCTAAAGTAAGCTGTAACCACAGTCATCTAGTGCTAACCCATTTTCTTAGTAAATTCTTTTTTCCTGTTCACTGATACCACCCTCCTTAGATAGGTCTTCATGTATCCCAGGATGAACTTGTCTACCAGTCTTCCTGCTTCCTGAGTGCTGGGATTATGTGTACCTAGTTCTATAGAGTACTGGAGACTCAACCTAGGGCTTTGGGCTAAGCAAGCATTATATCTGCTAAGCTACATCACTAACCCTGAGTTAGTTTTTTAAATATCTTCTCTATCCTTAAGCCTCCCTCATTATTGCTATACCTCACCAGAAAATAGAAAGCATTAGAGGAAACCCAGCTCTTCCTTCTCCCCAGCTTCCACACACAGGAGTGGCCATCCTCCATGTCTTCCCTTCAGTTGGAGAAGAGATCTCCTTACTACTGACTAATCCCTCTACTTGTCTCTGAATACCCAGCTTCCTCCCCACCATTCTTCCAACCAGTTTCTCTTCCTTCTCCAATATCCTGCCTTTCTTCTACTTCCCCATTCCATTCAATACCCAAGCACACTTCCAGCCTCTCCAATTGAAACAGCCGTCCTAATCACCTTTTAGCTGCAAGCTTCCGTCTGAGCTTCCACTGTCCACTCGGTAGCACTTCCTTTACCAGCTGTCTGCTACCTATCCCATCCAGTGTAACATGGCTTCCCTGGCTTCCACTTCGCGGAGTGTGCTTGTGCCAAGGCTCCTGTGCTTTCAACACCAGTGGCTGCCTTCCCCGTTCCATATGACTTTGTTTCCTACCAACGTTTGACTCCCTCGAGTACTTTCCATAGAAGAAGGTTTAGGGGTAAGGGCATCCCCAGGTTTGGGCACTGAATTTGGGAAGCCATGAAACTATATAAGAGGTAGCAACATTCATGCTGGTTGAGGGAAAAGAGAGAGTCAAGCGTGCAGGCAGGGGTCGGGAGGCCCACAAAGGAGACAAGGAGTGCAGTACTGGGGTGTGAGACGCCCAAGTGTTACACACTGGAGCAGAACAGTGGTCAAGAGAATCACAGGCCATGGGTTATAGGTTAATAAGGAGCAGGAAGCTGAAATTGGATTTGGGCAGTTAGCAGCACACTACTGGCCGTCATTTACAAATAACTTCAGGATCAGGGGAGAGGCTGATATCATCAAGCCGGACTCACAAAAAAAAAGCAAGCCAGGGAGTACAGACATTTCTTCTGAGAACCTTTGTTAGAAAGGGAAAAATAGTAAGAGGACAGACCCAAGGGCGGAGAGCGCTGAAGGAGAGCTCTGAAAAGCAATAGGCTACATCTGACCTTATTCAAGACCACAGAGTAGACGGCTCGCCAAATCCAAGCCATTTCTGCGACAACTAAACATAGATAGGATCTATCTCTTCTGTCACCAAGATTTAGATAATGTATGTAAGGCACAATGCAAATTTTGTACAGCATTATTCTTTCTACTATGTCATAATGACTGACCAGGAAGCCAACGAATTGCATTTTCGGACTCTCTAACAGACCATTCCCTCTCCCTTTCTCAGAAGAACTTCACTGAGGCTCAGCCAACAGTTCTTCAATGGTTGAACTCGCCTACATGACCTCTTGCTTGTGTCCTTCTGAAAGACAGGAGGGCTGTCTGGCACTGATGCCACCAGCTTGAATGTGACTATTAATTTTGTTCTGGGGCAGCATATAGCCAGCCAGACCATATTGTTATTCAGGCCTGGGGAAGCCAAGATGTTCAGCTCCTTCCTTATAGAACTTTACTTTTCTGATTCAAATAATGTGGAATGTGACTTTTATCAAATAAATGGGATACATTTTATTTTCTAGGACTTGAATTACAAGATCATCTTCAAATATGTAGGAAAAGCAAACCTACTTTTTGACAACCATCTAAAATAGACATTGGCCAATAATCACAAGATGTCCTACCCCTCTTTATATGGAAATAGTGATCAACTTTCTCAATAAAAGGGAGATAAAAAAACAAAACCACCTGAAACTTAATTCTATGCACTGAAGTAACAGAAATCAACAAATTGATGAATGAACCTGTCATAATCATTCATTTAATTTTCTCTCCTCCTTATATAGCTCTGTAATCCATAACTGGCATACTATGGATTCTTATTTCCGAATAGCATTTTAAATCATACGGTCTTAAGTGACCGAATAGTTCCTAACATATATGACAGATATGGGTCAGCTCAGAGATTCTAGGAAGAAGTCCGGGGAATGACTGAATGAGCTATGGAAATTGATTTGTTGGAGTTATCCTAATCCCTAGTACTTTAGAATGTGATTGTATTTTGGAAACAGGGTCTTTACAGAAACAATCCAATTCAAATGAAGTCATTTAGGATGGTCTACAACCAAGTGTGATGGCCTTCCCTACAAGAAGAGAAACGCAGGCACAGTCATGCAAAGACATGGAAACCGATGTCAAAACACAAGCCTAAGGTGGCCATATTCAAAGAGAAAAGCCCAGAAGAGATTCTTTTCTCAGAGCCCTCAGTATAATCTACCCTGCTGATGCCCTGAGCTTGGACTTCCTGCTGAACACACTGTTAGATGACGGTGGGTAGACATGAAGCTGAATACTTCTCAACAGCGATGGTTCTGTGTTGGATAAAGCCCTGGTTTTCTTAAAAAGCAGTGAGGGGGAGCTGGAAAGGTAAGGTGTGGTGAGAGGAAAAACTCCAATGGAAGAGCCAATATGTTGAAGGCCGGGAGAGCTTTGAGAGCGGAGCCAATAGCCCCCAGGTGCCTGCATTGGGAACACTAGCTGAAGACGGAATGAAGACATCCTCTCAGCTCACTAAAGTCAGAGAAGGTGTTTTCATCACGGAAAGCCAGGTTTGTAAGCTAGGCTCTGGTAATAGTGTTCACAGGCCATCTTGAGTCTCATTCTCTTTATTTCTAAATATAGATATGCTAATAATTGCTGATAGATGGTAAGAATCATACAGGTTCATCTACAGAAACCTGCATAGTACTTACAAATTCCATCCAACCAATGTTGAGAACAGACTGTGGCGGGCAGTGTTCTGGACTTTCAGAATACAAATTAAATAGGTCCCAGTCTCTACCTCGGAGAGATTCTCTCTCGAGGGTAGGAATAGAGATCTGAACAGATTAAAATAACCACAAAGTAACATAAGGATCAGTGCCAGGCTAAGAAAAGGGCACCAGGGGAGGGGGCGGGGTGCACCAGGAAGGGAGAGTGAGTCCACTAAATGGATTCAAGAAAATGCAGATGAAGAAGGAAGAGAGAGGAATTCCACACAGAGCGAAGACAGGCTTGCTTTACAGCTCTTTTTTTTTCTAGATCTCAGGCCTCTTCAGTTGGCTTGCTGAAAATATACTCTAGTGGGCAAAACCCCCTCCAGAGCTCTGTCAAACTCCTGAAGGCTGGAACTTGCTCTGACTGTCCTCAGCGGTGGCACACTGAGATTATCTTTAAAACAAACAGGGCCCCAGAATTCCCTTCCTGTAACCACCACTTGTCTGCTGCCTCCCCCTCCACCCCCATGCCTTCCTCTCTCCCTTCTTGTTCGCTTCTGCTTTCTTTCATTAGCTCTGGAGACAGAGGGGATGAACGCTGGCTTCGAACCGTGGGGCAGGGCAGCAAACTGTGGCCCGATGACTAATCTGCCCATTTTAATAAGGAAAAAATAAAAAAAGTCACAGGAGCAGAATTTCACCCATTCATATCCATATCATCTATGGTCATTTGATTGCAACAACAGAGACAGAGGGGTTTGGTCGCAGAGACCATACGTCTCGCAAAGTCTAGACAATTTACCGCGTGGCACTTCACACAGATGGCCAAAGTCTGGTCCAGCATGTATGCATGGTGGAAGGGTATGGGTGAAGGGAGTAAACGGACCACGCACAGGTGATACAGCCCAGGAAGCAGATTTTAAGAAAGAGTCCTAGGGAAGGAGCACGCTGGCTTGAACCTGGAAGGTCAGAAGAGAGCTGACAACTGAAAGATGGGATAACAGAGCTAAGAGCCAAAGGATACAAAGCAGTTAAGAGAGAAGAAGGATGCTTTTTGGCAGAGAAGTAGTGTGTGCAAAGCCAGGCAGGGGGAGAGAAGCCTGCAGTTGAGTTCCCTAGCGCACAGAGAAGAAATAAGATGTGATAGAAAAGGATGGAGAATTATCTGGGTCCAGGTCAGTCGGGATTCCAAATACGAGAGTCACATTAAGGTTTTTGGAAATACCATCTCCTGCGCATAAGAAGGATTTAAACCCCATAGACGAAAGCAAACGTGTGCCTCGGATCACTCGGGCTGCAGTTACAGCTAACATTTGTTGGGCGTTGATCTGGTGCCAGATCTGAGCTAAATGCTTCGTATGCATACATGCATATGGAAATGTGTCGTGAGCAGTTGGAGGGTGCTGGAAACCAGGTATAAGGAGGTCTAGCAAGGCAAACAGATGTGGAACTTGGAGCACGTCTGCAAAGTAGAAGGTCCCATATGGATCCACATGGACATGGAGGAGAACCGGGTGATGGAAAGGGAAGGGACATGTCTGATAGCTAGGGGTGGGGTGGGGCAGGGTGGATGAGGGTAAGAAGTGGGGAGAGAAGGTGGCGCAAGCTAAGGAGGCCAAGAATGAGGTGAGGGAGAAATGGGAGAGAATTTGGCGAGAAGCAGGTCACAGCTGACATGAAAGGCAGTGGCTTGCAGGAAAGTTGGGAAGCAGACTGGATTATAGAGAGGTGAAGGCATTGCCTGGGAATGAGAAAATGGAGGTCACAGCCACCAAGCAAGCTGCCTGGGAGATCTGCTCTTTGAAAGCAAAAAAAGAAATGTGATTCTCTAGTTGGATTTCTTAAAATTAGTCTGTAACTCAGCAGTTTTAGTAACTTTTTAGCCTCATGATGCAAATTCCTCATCCCAAATATCTGGTCATTTGAATCAATTCTGGAGATCAAATTATGCAAATGTGCTCCATGACTAAATTAAAGGCTAACTCATGCGAACATTAGTTAGTAATGGGAGTTACATTACTGGATTATTAGAAAATGGGGCAACATATTTTAATGCTTAAAAATTTAATCAGAGTAACTTCCAGATGGAGGGAAAGGCTCCTTTCCATCACCAGACAGGAATCATGGCTGACATCGTCCCCAGGAGTCATTCTTTCAGAATGGCCATTTCGGCAATGCCCGCATTACCGGTAGATTTGCTGTACTGCACAGCAATCAGTGGCCTTCCCCAGGCTAATGGCATATACGGGAACAATTAATAGCTCTCTTGGCACCATCATTGTGCCCTGCACCTTTAAACACCCCAAAATATTAATATAATCACCCCAAGGAGCATTGCTTCTAGATTCCTCATTAGATTGATTTTTGCAGATGAGCAAACCAAATGATAGAGACAAGATCATGTTGATGAGACACCTTCCTTCCTTCTGCCCCTATGACCCCCTCTGTGCTTGCTGCCTCTTATATTTGTAATTAAGCTGTTGTCCAGATAAAAAATGGCTCCCCTTTGGCACTGATTGCTAGATACCAACAGATTTATATGCCAGTGGTTGAAAAAAAACTTTGGTAAGAGCAAATATAAAACTACTGTCCTCAGTGAGTTTGGAAAATCTTAGCTGATTCTGCAATATAAGGTTGCCCACTCAACTCAAGGCTGCTTCAGAAACAGGGAGGTGGGGGAAATGAGCATTTTCATCTTATATGTCCTTCAAATCACAGAAACTTCATAAATTTGCCTGAGAAATAGTTAAGAAGTCATCACTGGAGTGATTTGTCTTAGCCATCAGTGACCATTTATTTTTCTACATCACAGGTTTGACATCTTACCTGCCTAATGGTTTGCTAAGACTTCAGAGGTCATTTTGCCAGAGCAGCTGCAAAGAACACTCTCATTCCAGCAAAGTTATGTAAAGTGTGAGAGATCTTTCCATTAGCACATAGTACGTACCACAAACATGGAAGAAAAGTTTCAGTTCAATATGTACTTGTCAGCTTTCCTTTTGCTCGCATCCTTTGGTCAGATCGATCACCTACAAGGCCTCCATGGTTCTCCTTCACTGTCTAATGGACATTGCTCATGTTGACCTCCAGAAAGCGCTTTAGAAATGCTACCCACTCAAGTGCACAAGAATGCCAGTTGGTGTGGGGCTTCCAGTATTACTTTTATAATTGACATCATAAAGACTTCATCCTGAAAACGTTGAAAATGGCCAGACCATTCCAAGTCAAAATAGGTCAACAGGAGATCCTCAAAGGGTGACATGAAATATAATTTCATTCTTTTCCCCTTTAGGATTTGAGGATGTAACTGTTGGTTAGTAAGGATAGCGAGACTTGGAGTCAGTCCTCCTCCGGGTGACACAAGCTCTGTAATCTGGTCCTTACACCATCAATCTGCTGTAGTATTGCTACGTGTCTGATGCTAGCACTATCTCCACTTTCCTTGACTTTGTGCTCCAACAAATGTTTTGCACGTTCCATTATGTACTATAATTTAATACAGGAAAAAAATGGCTGAGTGAGGCTGACTGTATGGAAAGACAAGGGGCAGGATCCCTGTGTTATAGACTAGGTGGATGAAGGAACGCTTGTGATCCCTGTGTTAGACTAGGTGGATGAAGGAACGCTTGTGATCCTTGTGTCATAGACTAGGTGGATGAAGGAACGCTTGTGATCCCTGTGTTAGACTAGGTGGATGAAGGAACGCTTGTGATCCCTGTGTCATAGACTAGGTGGATGAAGGAACGCTTGTGATCCCTGTGTTATAGACTAGGTGGATGAAGGAGTGCTTGTGGGGCTTGCAAGGAAACACTCAGAACAGGATGCCCTGACTGAGGCAAGGGTCATGTTTTGTTCATCATTCAGTCCCTAGCAATTAACATTTCCTAGTATGTGGAAAATAATTAAAGAGGACTCAATTCCTGAAGGAGACTAGTGCTCCATATTCCCATGGGCAAAAAACTGACTTTTAGTTTATAAATGAGACTGGAGGTCCAGCCACATCAACCTGTTGTGTATGAGGCGTTTACCGGAGGATTTCTATGTATATTACATTACATTAGGAGTTGGGAGAAAAGAAAGGAAATCAACACGCAAAACAGACTTGCTAATTTCTCTTCCAGTTGGAAGGACAAGTTATACGCAAGCAGAAGCTTAATTTCTAACTCTAGAGATAGAACGAGGGCTGCAAAACACAGCCGCCACATGAGTTCCAATAAGACACATGATGTGGACTGTAGTCCTTAAGGAAAGTTATATAATCAAGGCAGGAGACTGTTAAGAATGAAAATAGGGGAAAGAAAGGAAATGACAGCACCTAAGGAGGACAGAGATGGCAGAAAGGAGCAAAGCCATAGAAAAAGGAACAGGGGATTTGAGACTTTGACAACTTAGGAAGCAATCATTTAACTTAGAAAAAGCTGGTGGTAGCAATAAGCAGAGGAAGGAAAACCATAAGCAAAAGCACCCTGTGTAACAATTGATACAACCCTGAACTCCTTGCTGGGAACATAAGCAACGTTAAAACACAGTTATGCTAACATACACCGCAAAGGCTGAAGAAAGTCACAAGGCTCAGAAGACCCCACAGCACTCCCAGGTCTGTGGAGAAGCAGGTAGATGTTTAGGCAGAGAGCAGACCACTGTGCGTTGTGAGGCATCCTTAGAGGGACAGGCAGGGCGGGACTAGGGAAGACTTCGACACATGACGTGTGAGAGGACTTCTGATGTCAAAACACACATGACTTTCCCAAAGTGTTAGCTGGCTATAGGTCTTGTTGTAGCCCTTCTTGAATTGTAGCCATTTCTATTTATTTTATATTCCTAAGGGCACTTTGGATCTAATCTATGTGCACAATGCAGGATGAATGCATACAGCAAAAGTTTATAATTTTGTCTTAAAGATAAGGAAAATAATTCCTGCATCTGTAAACTCAAGGGGAAGTGTTAAGATCCTGAAGGAGAAGTGATAAGAAACGATCAACACCTAAAAGTGTGTGGGGAGGAGCTTTCTTCTTTTCTAACCATGTCCAGGAATCATTATTAAGCAATCTTTACTAAAGTTAATGGTTGCCATGAGAGAAAATCAACCACATATTGTGTTTTTGCTTAAGAGTATATAGAACAGATTTAGCAAAAAATAAATAAAAAATAAGTTTTCAATAAATTCTTCAAAAGTTATTTTAAAGAAAACTTTAAACTTAATTCATCAATAGAACATCAATGCAATGAAATATTAGCTCTGGAGAATGTTTCCACAACAAAGCACATGGATATGCTGCCACGTTTAACCACCATTAATTATATCCTTGTGATGTCTTCTGTCTTCTTCTCAAAAGCTAATAAGGCCCACACGACATCACAGTTAATGGGAGCGTGGTGCCTGTTGCTTAGGCAACAGGAAGAATAAACGCAGGTCAGAATGTGCTACTCGGAAAACCAAAGCTAGAACATGATGCCGAATGGAGACTGAGCAGCTCTAACGGATTTTCACGTTAATGAAATTTGTTTCTTAAAGCGGGCCAATCACTGTGTGCTTTAAGTTCAGCATTGAGTAGACTATGGCAATCAGGAATAATGATCATACAGGTAGGCATCATTTTCCTACAACATCAGCAACAAACAAATGGAGTATGATAGCAGCATGGAATGCACTAATTGATGACACCATTTCATGATTTGCTACATTTTCACAATTAATTAGTCCTTCTCCCTGGCAAATCAAAGCTGTTTTGTTTTAAAATTCGGTCTCTTGATGCAAGCCTTTGGCTTGCGTGAATTAGCAAGGTGCTCTTATTTTCTGGAAGATTTCATATGATACTTGGAAATAAACAGGCAAAGCCACAATCTATGGTCAGAATTTGATCTTCCCACAGTGCTCGGGGCTCTTGCCCTTTTGATACATTTTGTGCACAACTTACACATGGTTGTTCTTCACACTCTGCCCTCAAGTTCTTTAAAACCTGTGTGATCACCTTCTAGTTAAATACTTTCAAAGGGTATTACATTGGCTCATAAGTGTTTAATATTCAGAGGAAAATTAAGCAGAATTAAAGTCCTCCAGTGTGGCCGATTAATTCAGGGAAGCTAAAGGCTAACTTCCCAGGGTCCAGAATGAATTTGAAAAGGGCTTGGGAATGAGACACCCCATTTCAAGGAGAGACAACATAGAGACGTGTAGTCAATGATATTCATTTTGTTTGGTAGTTCCTCTAATTATTAACAGCATCTGTTTATTGTCCCAAGTCAGTCTTAACTCTGCTCAGGCTGTAACAACTTCTACTTCCATCCTATTTCAACACCCATGGTGTCTCGGCTGCAAGACCAGAGACTGTCTGATCGACACAAGGAGAATAAATGCAGAGCTCATTATTAAAAGAAAAACAACAAGAAATCCATAAAGGGTTTTATGCATATATTACTTAAAGCTCATAGGATGGGCCAGATTTATGCATCTTAAAAAAGCTTGTAGGCATACATATTTTTGTAAAATTTAACTATCTTAATAACCTTCAAATCTATAATAATTCTGTCAAGTTTAGAGAGAAACAATCTTGAAAAAGGAACTGGAAAGATCTGACTAGCCCTCAGTGTTTTTATGATCATGCTGTAGGTGTCTCCCCAGCATTTTATTTCAGAGGATCCATTAAGTATTTCTATAAGCGATGGTGTGCTACATGCTTAGGACATGGAGGTTTCCCTAAATTTAGGGACCAAGTGATCCTTGTGGTGGGACCTTTGAAGCAAGGAAAGGTGAGAGGGCTGTGATGTGCCTGATAGGGGCTTACCAAGAGGAAGCGATGAGCGCTGGAGGAGGTCTCAGGATGATTAGAAAACTAGACTGTCGCCTGCACCCCTCCCATCCTCCTCCTCACCTCTATGCACAGTGGGAAGTTTGCACACCCCCGGTTTAGACCGCACATAGACCCGAACTCGGAAGTACATCAATGCATTTGGTACAGCAGCTCCTCTCTATCCATGGATGGCCAATTGATCCAAGTGTTTGTTTTCCACCCAAAGTATCAAACAATACTTCATTGCTCCTCAGTCAGCATGTGGAAGGAAGAGCATGCTCTCGCTAATCGACCGGCTGAAGCGGCTAGCTAATGAAGGGCGGGCCGCAGGATTTAAACTGCTTTATTGAGTGATTAGCAGGAAAAATGATCGCCATACCATCAACAAAGGGGATTGTCTAATTAATCATAACGCTGATGTCCAAGTGAAATAACATATCTCTAGAATCTAGGGTTAGCTGAAGCATGGTATAATACAATTGTATGCTAAGATCACAAATTCATAGGGAAAAAAATCACACAAAGAATGGCAGGGGGAATATAAATGTTAATCTTCTTTCAGAGCCTAAAAATAGAGCACTCACCAATTCATACAACACACATGTCTAAGGGATGCATATAGATCCCATTTTCTAGTCAGTGTCTATATGCATACAGTAAGTTCTGTTCTAAAGGCATTCGCTTTTCTGAGGCAGTTGCATATATAAAACAGATCCATTTCCGTGCAAACCAGGCTGCCTCTGAGCCGTGTACACATAAGAAGCAAAGACAGACAAAAGGCGGCTCCGTGGCCACAGAGAGCGATCTTACCATAAACTGTACATTGTCAAATCCATTAGCCATCAGGTGGTTCTCGTACTGAGGTAGCCCAATGCTTTCCAACCATTGTCCCACTGTTTGGACAGGGCATCTGGGTCCTGTAAGAGGATGAAGAGGGAAGCGTTTTAGCAGGGAGTAGCCGTCCACGGGGTAATAGCGGTAGTCCTGGGCTGAGAGGTGGCATTGCCACATCATGCTCCTGGGAAAGTTGTTCTCGAAGGAGCCCGCCAGCTTGACAGATTAACGTTCTCAGCGAGAGAGCAAAGTCAGAAGTAACACATAGTTTGCCAGGCGAGGCTGCGGAGTATGACTTGATCCTAGCTCCACATTTCTTACATATTAATCTTTACTACCGACCAGTGCGTCATACAGCCCCCAAAACCAGGCAGCAGAAGAAGGCATAGCAAGCTGTCAGCCTAGGCTGCTCTGCGTTCTGTGTGACTGTGTGAGTACTCCACAATGAGCAATGCCCGGCCAGCAGCCAGAATTCTTTTTATCAAGTAACTCCTACACTCGTCAGTATGCGGCTCCATGCTCCTTGCTCCCCCTCGCTCTCTCCCCTTCATTACCCAGCCAGGGCTACACCTCGCATTTTCAATAATAGCCATCAGATAAGGCAGATTTTTTTTGTCTGCAAGCTGTAAGCCTGCTGCTGCTGCTCCCTCCTACACACCCATCCAAGCGTCAATCTTGAATGATGAGAGCCGTCAAAACAAATGCAGAAAATAGCAAGACTCAAAAGCCAACCAAAGCGCCTAAATCGGAATCGAATCTTCATCCCCGGTTATACATTACCGAGCTATTTTGTTGTGGGATTTTTACGTTTCAAAAGACACCACCGGGGAACGCGGAGCTCACAAGGCTCGCACTACAGGCTCCCTTTCCCCTCTTCCTTCCTCGCCTTTCTCCCTTTTAAAATGCACCAGAGGGAAGTGTTTCTGATGGAAAGCTTCACAGTGTAATTATTCTCTTTCTTCACCATGCAGTATCAAAGTGAACTTCTCTGTTTTTTTAATTTTTTGAATTACTGCAACATATAGAAACTGCATCATAATCTGCAAGTCAAGATAATCCATTGCCTGCTCATTCCAAATAACAACATTATTAGGCACAAGAAAAGCCTTTCCCCTCCTCTGGTATTTATAACCCTATCCACCAGGCATCCCATTCTAAAATATCTATAAAGGTAACGCTAACTGGGTGGATAATTTTTTTTAAATAAAGAAGAAGAGCCCTAACCAAAAATAATTCAAGAATAACAGATGTAAATGTGTGAGTTTTACTGAATGGCAGACAGACTGAGTAATTTATTTAATAATTGAGAGAAACCACAGATTAATAATAGAACCTGCAGAGCTACCGAGGAGAGGCTCATGAGAAAAATGAGCCTAGAAGAGAACTGTCAGAAAGGCTAGTCCAGCTCCCCTCCCCCCCCACACCCCCGTCCCAAGGGAGGACTCTTGCCCTGTGTTCCTTAAAGGCCACCATCTTCTGCTTGAATGCTGCCTACGACAGGGCTCTCACTACCCAGCCAAAGCCACCGTTCATTAGAAAGCTCTTTTACTTTCTCCTGAACTCCCACTCTCTGGCTCCAGCTCTGACTCCGGAGCCACACAGATGGGGAACAGAGCCTCTTCCACGTCAAGAACTTTCCAAATTCAAGCTAATTCTCACCCAATCCACCCCACCCGGCCCTGAACAGTACCTGGCACACAGTACATGCCCAATAAATATTTACTGTGTAACTGAACCCTTCTCTTTTCTTCTTTAAGTCTCATCTTTCTGTTTCTTTTCTCAGTTTAAGGGCACTGCTAATTTCCCTGGCACACAGACATTTAATCTCAAAGCAGCATGCACCCTTCTACTGCTGACAATGGTCTTTGAGCTCTAGCCCCTGCCCCCTGGCCTTTGACTTTTGTCTTTTTTGTTTCCTGGCACCTGGCCTGAGATAACAATGCCCACTCCAATGGTCATAAATCTCTGCTATATTTTTAATCACTAAAAATGTTTTCATACTGTGTGTGTGCGTGTGTGTGTGTGCACGTGTGTGTGTGTGCATAGACCATAGAGCACACATATGAAAGTCAGAGAACAACCTGCATGAGTTAGTTCTCTGCTTTCACCCTGTGGGTCCCTGGGGTCAAACCTAATCAGGCAAGTTCCTTTGCCCATTGAGCCCTTTCTTACCCCCCCACAGTATTTAAAAGAATCCAACTTATACATAGCATCAGAATAATTTAAGACACACCTTTGGTAACTAACTCTTGTATCAAAACCCTGCTGCGGTTTCCCGCTGGATTAAAAATGAACTCTCAACTCTTGGTGACATTTTGAGGATTTCATCTAGCTTTCTAACTCTTTCCTCAACACTGATTTCACAGTTCTTATCCAGGGGAATTTTTGACTGGTTTCTGAAAGGCTGAAATGAGCTTGGGTTTTATTTCAACCCTACAACTCTTCTGCAATTTCCCTTGTGAAAACTCTTCTAGTCCTCCCAACAGAAAAATGTTTCTTTCTCCTCTCTCTTAAATGGCATAATTACCTTCTATTATAACAATCGTTTTCTAACTTACATGATCATTATTTATGTCCAAGACTTGTTTCTTGGAAGCAGGGAACCCGTTTTCCTGATACTGCACACTGTATGTGATCAATTTCACTTGATTGTCAACATGAAACAATCTCACAGTCCAAACTCCAAAATGATCTCTTATTTTCCAACTGAAAATTTTAACTGTATCATTTTGTTTATTGGATAGTTAACTTCTTTTAAACTCTACTAAGTTTCTGATTTCTTTATAAAAAGGGGGTATTTTGGGCTCACTGGAAATGGAAGCATGCAAGAGCCAGAGGTAGAGGATACACACCAAAGGTAGAGGATACCCATCGCAAGATTGCAACCTGGATGTGACAGCCCCACTGCGCATGTGAACTCAACAGTGGTTGTGACTAGATGCACAAGACTTGTACAAGATCAAGGCCACCAAAATCCTAGCGTGGACAGGGAGGTCCGTGAAGTGCTGCCACCTGCTACAGCGCTTTTGGGGACTGACGGCCACTAGCAGAAGGAGAGTCAGCTATCTTCAAGGATGGAGTTATCTTCAAGGAAGAGTTATCTTTAAGGATGGAGCCCCTGAGAGGCTATCCATGTGGAACAAACAGAGTTTTAAAAGTGGGTTAAAAAAAAGGAGCACATGAACTTGGGAAGGAATAATGACGGGATGAGGAGGTAGAGAGGAGGGAAAGGTGGGTGGATTTTAATCAAAGGCAATGTATGCATGCATGAGATTCCCAAACAAAAAACCAAGACATTTTAATTTTTAAATAGAATTTTCAGGTTGGGATTTTTTTTTTATCATCTTCATTCTCTCCTTGAATGAGCATGCCTGGGTGAATTATACTATATTTGTTTATAATTTATCTCTTTTTGCTCCTAGACCTTTTAAGAATATCAAAGAGGTAGTAGAATTTCATGCACCTGCTTTAGGAGATTGTAGTTATGCAACATGACCTGCATGAGACAATAAGGACAAGGTGCTCCTTGTGAGTGATTAGAGCTAAAGCTGCTACCACGTGAAGTCTAACGGAAGTCTCATAGTTCCTTAGGATCCCATTGACAGTGCTCTTCCAGGCCATTTTATGAGAAGGTAAATCAGCTCTGTAAAAACTGAATAAAAATAATCAGAGTATATTTTTGCTTGGCAAGGCATATGCTGACTGGCTTGCTTTTAAATCCCATCTCATGTTTTAAATCCAAGCCAGTGACCAAGTGACTAGCAAAAGTACCATTCAGCTACTAGGTACTAGTCACGCTCATTGAATGAATGAATGAATGAATGACTCTGGAGATGGTTGTTGGTTTCTTAACAAATAAAAAGGGAAAATCATTCCATGACTTAGACTGGTTATATAAAAACAGTTTAGAGAGATTATTTGTTATTACCCATTTTAACATTTTTATATACTTTCTAAATTCTATGATTTTAATTATTCAGTTCTTTTATTTCTGTTTAATAATTCTCATATGTGAGAAAAATGTAGGGTGGGGGTGAACTGGGAGAGGATGAAACAGGAGAAGGAGAGGGGGGAGAGAGGAGAGGTCCTGAGGCATGCTGCTTTCTGATTTTTTTTCTGTGTTTTTCCCATGAGTCAGACTTCTAAAGAACCCTGATTTAGGCCTGAAGATCACATTTAGTGTCTAAATATATTCTTTATTTTACTCAAAATGCTTTCCTGGAGTTTAAAAATCTTACAGCCATTACTGGGCAGGTACTTTTATTCAGCGAGGAACTCTGTAATTTTTCAGAGTATAGTAAAAGGGAGAGAGGAGGGAGTGGACTCAGGGCCACTGTGTCCTGATTTGTGTATGAATTATTGTCACTTGTGATAAGGAACAGAAGTTCAAACTATGTGATGGGACCAGGGACTTCCCTTTGGCCCAGTTTTCTGAAAACATAATTCTAATGAGTCCCACTCCAAGAAACAAGAATAATTGCTCAAAACTAGGGTGGCAACAAAGCAAAGACAAACAAACTCCAATACCCCCCCAACCACTGGAAGATTCTACAAAGTGCGCCAAGACCACACAACACACGAAAAGATATTATTTAAAACATTTCTAAACTGCCATGATCAGGAGGGTTCTGTGGCTGGTGGGTGATGGCTGGCTTCTACCTTCCTTCCCTTGTACCAGAGTCCTCTCCATAGACGCTTTCTGTAGGAGCACACTTAGGAGAATGGCACCTTCTTGCTTTAGCTCCTGGGCCACAGATAGGGAATCTCATGAGAAGGGGCAGGCCAGCCTTTCTGGTCTCTTCTAAGTTTGCAGACGTTAAATTCCCAGTGAGTACAGCTGAGAAGTCAGCGGCTTCCTTTGTCCACCCCACTCTTATTCATGGGGGTAGAATCTATCCTAGTTTGGCTAGACCAAGGGCAGCTGGTGCAGGGCACTCAGAGGGGACAGTCCCATGCTCAGAAATTTAAACAGAGAAGACCAAAGGACAATGCCAGCACCCATTGCTCACAGGACAGCTCAAAGCTTTTGTCCAAGGGGAGGGTCATTCCTAGGAATCTAAGTTCTAAAACTTCCCCCAAGGGGTGAATTTATCTGAAACACAAGAGCAGGATAAGGATGTTATCAAAACCAATAGAAAGCCAGGCACAGTGGTGTACACCTTTAATCCTAGACTCGAGATAGAGGCAGGAGGATCTTGAATGCCTAGCCAGCCTGCATTAAAGGAAAAAAAAAGAAGGAAAAAAGAAGATGCTGGTGCTAAACGATTAAGGGGAGGCTAGAGCACTTCATCCAGGCAAAAAGGAAAGTGGTACCCTAGTTTCAGTGAACCAGGGAGAGACATAATGGGAGCCCTGCTGTCATCAGAATGAACTTCAAAGCCTGGTTTAAAAAATTTCCCCTGCTCAAATTTAATTGAACCAAACTGTGGAGCAATTTCTACCTCAGGGAATTGAAGAAAACAATAGTGTAACTGTCTGGTGATTAATGAAGCTTAATATATCTACATAACAACCCGCGACAGC
>LOJH01027136.1:2830-13106 GCA_001685095.1 Ellobius talpinus
TCGGCACTTGACTAGAATTATAAACTAACTTCCTTTGGTTTATTGCTTGCAAGAAACCGATGATGGGACTTAACATTGTTAAGCATATGTGCCGGTTCTAATAAACAAACAGCAGCTGTTACCATCATTTAAGAGAAATAATATTTTAAGATAAGCCAATTAATCATGAGTATTTACCCTGTTTTTTGCATCAGGCAATTGCACATGAATTACCCCATTGGATTTCCATATCTGTTTTATAGTATAGATTTTGTTTTTCTGGCTTAGACAGGTAAAACTACCAGTCCAAAGTCTTTTGGCCATAGTTGTCACCCCAGGTCTGTTTCCTACCCAAGGCTTCTACATGACAGGTTCAGTTAACCATGTTTTGATGGCTCAGGACAGGGCATTTGTAAAGGAACATTACTATTTTTCTAGGCTCTTGTGACTTTGGCCATTCCTGTGTAGGAAAGTCTAGGTATTGTGTATATTCCATTGTCTTGCAAGCAATAAACCAAAGGAAGTTAGTTTATAATTCTAGTCAAGTGCCGAGTCTGAGAACTTAGGGATCTGGTGATGTAAACCTAGACCAAGGACAGGAGAAGACCTGTGTCCCAACTCGTAGACAAGCGGGAAGAGAAAAGAGCCGATTCCTGCTCCTTCTGTTTTTGCTCCATTCAGGCCTTTGCTGGGTAGATGATGCCCAACCACACTGGGTGACAACTTACTTTATCGCATCCACTTGTTCAAAGGATAACCTCATTTGCAAACATTCTAATAGGACCATCATGAAATTATTTTTAATCTGGGCACCTCATAGCTCAATGAAGCTGATGAAACATAAAATGAACCACTACATCAGCTGTAAGATATTGAGATCATACATATATAAATATACAAACTCAATAGGATCCTCTGTGTGTGTGTGTTACATGTATCCGCTGTTTTTCTTTCCTTTTTGACAGCACATTTATGACATCGACTTTGAGATCATTTCCTAAGGTACATGAACCCTTATTATTCCTTTGTGTGACCAATATATATCCTTGCAACTTCTATGAGTAACATCTTCCTGTTTCCTTCCATATTGTACAGCCAGCTCTTCATTTCCTATGAATAATTGAAGCTATTGGATCATTCAAAATCCAGCTAAAACCTTGCCTTTTTCACCTGAAATGAAAGAGGAAGGGAGTAACTACAAAGTGTTTTTGTAGTCATTGTGCTGGAATGCAAAAATAAATAACAAGAAACCATGTTTTGAATGTATTAGAGTTCTTGTTTATAATGATATCCTGCTGCTTCCTACTCATGATAGCTTGAGACTGTAAGAGAAAACAGTGCCTAGAAAGTAAAATAGAGGCGACTGGGGAATGAGGCAAAGTGGAATGAAAAACGCCTTGTCTTAGTCCCCATCATATTCCTGTGAGAAGACGCCATGACCAAGACAACTTACAAAAGGAAGCATTTCATTGGGGACTTGCTTTCAGTTTTAAAGGGCTAGTCCATGATTGTGGCAGGAAGCAGATAGGCATGGTACTGAAGTGCCCTGATCTGCAGGCAGCAGGATGAAAGTCTGACCCTGGGTCTGTCATGAACTTCTGAAACCTCAAAGCCCCATTCCCAATGGTACACTCTCTCCAACAAGACCACACCTATTCCAACAAGGTCACACCTTTTTTTGTGGGCTATATGGACACCGAGTGAAGATGTATTTGCTGTGATTGATGTAATAAAAAGCTAAATGGCCAATAGCTAGGCAGGAGGTATAGGCAGATTTCCGGGGAGAGAAAGAAAGAGGAGGATACTCTAGGCACATGGGAAATGCCAGGAGACAGGGAAAGGAAACAGGAGGTGCAAGATGGAAGAGCGGTCACACCATGTGATAGAACGTGGATTAATATAAATGGGTTAATTTCAGTTATAAGAGCTAATTAGAAATAAGCCTAAGCTATAGGCCAAGCTTTCATATTTAATAATAAATCCCTTTGTGTCATTATTTGTGAGCTGATTGATGGGACAAAGACTCGATACACACTTTTTAATCCTTCTAATTCTTCTCATACAATTCAACTCCTTGGTGACTAAGTATTCAAATATATGAGCCTTGTGGGGGTCATTCTCGTTCAAACCACACATAACTGCTTACTACAGAGTTTCTGCTTGGGATCTTGAAAAAGTCCTGGAAATATATAATTATGCACATTATGAATATGTATGTCATTGAAATGTATGTTTGAAATTGTTCAAATGATATGTCTTATGCTATGCATATTTTACCACAAGGAGGAAAAATAAACAACAAAAATATTAAGATTCTACAAAATAAATACTAATTATTACAGGTTTAACATTCATAGTCTGAAAAGTATGAAATACAAATTGTGAAATTTATAGTTTTTACATGCTGGCATGATATTATGAATAGAAAGTTCCATGACATAAAACTTTTTAAAAATGCATAAAATTAGTTTTTAATTATACAGAATTATCTTCAGGCTATATGTATCAGGCACAGATGAAAAAGAAATTAATTTCAGGCCTACCCTTCAGTGTTTCATGTTTGCACATAACTTCTATTCCTAAGCCTTTTCATGATATATGTGTAAGTATTCCTAAATATAGTCCCAACCATCATGCATAAGGATGCTTATCCTGTACCTGTGCTACAATTCCTTTAACTTTTCCTAGCCCTTGTAGCCCCATGCAAAATTGAGTAAATAGCATCAACCTGGCCATTATGATAATTAAACCCTAATGGAGGGAGAAGACCCAGTCCAGTGTGAGGTCTGCTGTGGTGCTGCCTACGCTCACCTCTGCTTCTTCCCCAACACCAATAGCCCCATTGATTTACACTTCAATATTTGTTGTTAAGGCAGGTATATGTGTGGTTCACTTGATTTTATTCCACATTTAGCCTATTTGTTTCCAAAGCTGCTATTTGAAGTGCAGTTTTACCATCTCTAACAACTGGAGCCAATGGGAAATTGGTGTTTGGGAGCTATTTTGAATAGGTACAAGAGGAAGGTTCACTTGGCACACGTTACTTAACTCTCAGTGAGGAGATACACACTGAAGTCTGAACACCCAAAGCAGGCGTTAACTGGGCTCACCTTTCATTTTTAAGGTTTCATAGAGTCAAAAGAAGAGTGATAGTTATGGGACTGGCAAGATGGCTCAGTGGGTAAGGGTACTGTTCTGATTAGTGTTGTTGTTGTTGTTGTTGGGTGTATCAACTTGAACACAAGCTAGAGTTGTTTGGGAGAAAGGGAACCACAGTTGAGAAAATTTATCCTTAAGACTGGCCTGAAGGCAAGCCTGTGGGACATTTTCTTAATAATGGTTGATGTGGAAGGGCCCAGTCCACTGTGAGTGGTGCCACCCACAGGCAGGTAGTCTTGGAGTGTACTTAAAAACAGGCTGAGCAAGCAATAAGGAGCAAGTCAGTAAGCAGCGGTCTCCTACAGCAGTGGTTCTCAACCTGTGGGTGGCTACCCCTTTGGAGGTTGCATATCAGACATTTACATTACGATTCATAACAATAGCAAAATTACAGTTATGAAGTAGCAACAAAATTATTTTATGATTTGGGGGGTCACCACCACCTGAGGAACTATATTCAAGGGTCACAGCACGAGGAAGTTTGAGAATCAATGCTCTACAGCCTCTGCATCAGTTCCTGCCTCCAGACTCTGGATGATGACCTGCAACTGTGAGATGAAACTAAACCCTTTCTCCCGAGTTATATTTAGTCATTTTTTCATCACAGCAATAGAAGCCCTAACTTAGACAGGTGCTCATCTGAAGACCTGAGTTTGATCTCCAGACCCACATAGTGGAAGGAGGAGAACATTCTCCCATGAGTCATCCTCTGACCTCCCAGCATGTGGCATAGGGTGTGTGTGTGTGTGTGTGTGTGTGTAAATAGTAGTTAAAAAAGAAGAGGTCAAGAATTTGAGAGGGGGTAGGGGCTAGGAGGCCCAGGAAGAGTCTCAAGAGGAGAGGAAGGGACAGAAATAAATTTTAAATAGAGTACTCAGTTATTAAGTTCTCAAAAAAATTTTAATTTAAAATAAAAATATTTTTTAAAACAATGATCATTATCATCTCAGAATTAAGCCTATATTTGCTTTGAAATTCAGAGCAGAGAACATAAAGGTTAATGCTACAAATAAACAATTTCCAAAAAATATAGTAATTTCATTTCATTTTCTGGTGATTTAAGTGCAGAAGATGAGGGTGAGTGGAGAAAGTAAAGAATGAAATAAGATCGAGAGAAAGAACAAAAAATAGGAGATCAGGCAGGATCAAAGGAAATATGGCATGTACAGATGGACATAAGACACAGAGAAAATGAGGTACATGGACGACATAGACAAAAAATGATTGGCAGATTCTGAGGCAATTTCAAGAGTCCATTGCTTTCGTCACATTCTGTAACCCTTTCTCCTGAGTCAGGCCTTGGTGACTTAAGCAGTCCTGTTGCTGTCCTCACGGTCCCATCTCTAGGGATGTGATGATTTGCACTCCATGCAGAGAGGTAGAGATGCCCAAGCCATCTCCACCCCTGCTCACCACTGCCATCTCTCCTGATGGTGTGTCACTGCCGACTTACTTCTGGCTCCGCTGGCCAACATCCTGCCCTTTTTACACCTAAATACAGGAACATTCGCCTCCTCTCAGGAAACGATAGCAAGAATCGACAAATGGGATTGCAAGAAATACAAAAGCCCTGCACGGCAGAAGAAATAACTAACTGCATGAAGAGCCAGTCTGCAGAGCAAAGTTTTCGCTAGCTACTTATTTGACTTGTCAAATAAGGCTTAGTATCTAGATTATATAAGAAACTAAAAAGAGGACAGAATCCCCCCGGAGTCATTTAATCAACAAATTAATTGGAAGATAAATGAACACACAGTTCCAATATGTACAAACAGATAACTAATACATTTTAAAAATTGCTCAGCATGCTTAGCCATCAGCAATTGCCGACGAAACTAGATCGAGACGCCATGTTGCCCCAGTAAGAATGGCTATAGTCCCTCTAACAGCACGTGCTGGTGAGCGTGCAGGGGGAGGAACCCTTGTAAGCTGGGTGTGGGAAGTAAACTAGCACACCCACTGTGAACGTCAATATGGAGGTTTCTTAAAGAATAAAAATCAAACTGTCATGTGATCAACTTACACTATTCCTGCATACATATACCTGAAGGAATCTAGGTCAAAAGCGAGGTGTACATCCACGCTTACTAATGCGCTATTCACAGTAGCACAGCACTGACATCGGTGTAGCTGGCTATCAGCTGATGAAGGGATCAAGAAAATGTACAAGCACACAGTGGAATTTTAACCAGCTACAAAGGGGAATGAACTTACGACCTTTGCAGATAATATGGTAAGCAGACGAAACTGGATTTCATCAGTTAGGCCAAGGAAGCCAGAAAGACACATATTTTGCCTCACCTTCAAAGTGTCTATTTGTTTGTGTGTGTGTGAGTGTGTGTGTGTGTATGTGTGTGCGTGTGAAACATAGGAGGGAGTTTATTTGGTGAGAAGAAGGGATCAATGGAAGGAATCCAGAGAGAGCAATGGAGGTTGGATGAGCAAAATACATGATATACACATATAAAAATACCATGATGAAACCCATCGTTCTATGAATAAACAAATGCAAATAATGAAAAAGGCTGCCTTCTAAATAGTACAGAATGCCCATGTTTCATCTCTCCCACTGGAATGGTGAGTTCCAATTGTCCACTTGACACAATCTAGAATCACCCGGGAAGGGAGACTCAATGAGAAACTGGCTAGATTAGGTTGGCCTGCCAGCATGTCTCTGAGGGATTGTCTTGATTTTGTTAATTAAGATGTGAAAACCTATCCACTATGGGTGGCACCATTCCCTAGCAAGGCTTTCTGAACTGTCTAAGAGTGGGGAAACTAAGCTGAGCACTAACACACACACAGACACACACACACACACACATGTTAATTCATTGCTCTTTGGTCTTGACTGTGGATGTGATGTGACCATTTGCTTCAAGGTCCTGCCATCTTGTGTTCCCTGTAATGACAGACTGAAGCCTGGAGTTGTGGGTTAAAGCAACCCTTTTCTCCTTTAAATTGCTATTATCAGGGTATTTTATCATAGCAACTGGGGGGAAAATGACATTAAGTGACAGTAATTTATAAGCGGCAATCTTCCTTGTCCTAAGTTTCTGCTTAAGTGTTTTCTACTTATTATTATGTGGCAATAAGTGTACACAGGCATGCAGCTGTTACAGACTTGTGTAGGGGTCAGGCAACAACTTTGTCCTTCGACCATGTGTTCCAGGGTTTGAACTTGGGTCACCAGACTTACACTGCTGGTGCCTTTACCAGCTCTAGGCTTCTTTTGTGTCAGTTAAAAAAATCATTCAATATCACAAGCCCTACATAGGAGAATTTATAACATTCACATTGTTCTTCCCCGATGTCACTGGGGGATGTCTCTCAATAAGCACAGTATTAGTTGAAAATACCATAAAATGACAGCGCACTTAATACACACAACATTATAACTTAACGACAGGGAACACCATGACGTATTGGTTGCTTCCCCTCAAGGTCATATGGCTGACATGGAGCTATGACTTGATGCTGCCCCCAAGAGAGTATCAGCCCATATACTAATGGAGACACTTGAAATTCAAAATCCAAAGTCTAGTCCCTATTGGATGCATGATGCTTTTGCATGATTATATTCAGAACATCGTAAGACAAGCCTCTACGCTGGGACCATCTGTGATAGATATAACAGAGCTTTTCTCCTGCAAGAAATATCAGGTTCAATGGACCTCACTAAGTCTCACTAAAGCAATGTCTAACCCTTGCTCAGAGAAAGCAAAGATCCCAAAGGAAATGACTCCAATCGGTGAGCACCTGAGCAAGGCCAGTAGTGGCTGCTGGGCTCTGGGGATTGTATGAACAGGACGAGCTTCTGTATGGCAGAGGAAACAATGAACCGAATGAAGAAACAGGCTATGCAATACAAGAGAAGTGCCGTCTATACAGCTAACAAGGGGTTAGCTTTAGAAAGCCTAAAGAACTCCAAACAGTGACGCCTGCAAATCCTTCCCGAGCCTACAGAGCCATCCAATCAGGAAAGTGACACCCAAACTGACAGATCACAGAAGGAGTCATTCTAGTGGTCCATAAGACATCCTGTGAGTGTCAAGAAATAGCATTTGATGGTGGTGGTTGGGAACACAAACAATGATGGTGAAAACGGCTTTGCTTTGTCTACCGTGTGTTACACTGGCGACAGATCTGCCTCATTGGGACGAAAGTATTTCGGAATTGCTGGTCTTCTGGCTTCCCCACTATTATAAGACCGTCAAAGCCCCACCTTCACTACCCACACGGACCATTTTACAAGAGGTAGAGGCTGGGCCCCAGGTTCATTCATGACCCTGCCACTTAAGAACTCTGCAAGTTCTTTCCTCCCTGGTCAAAGGGGATTTCAAACACTGACCTCGTAGGGTTGTTGAAAGGCACAATTGAGAAAACAGCTTCGGGAAACACTTTGACAAGTCTGAGACGCCAGATACTTTTGTTGAAGTTTTGTACTCACCCAGGGCCCTGAGCCTGGGTCTCAGAGTCCTGTACCAGCCTGCCACCGCCATCAGAGCTCTCGTTCTGTTCTGATGCCCCACCTCCCAGGCACAGATGTTGAATCTGGAACCGATTGGTTCTCATATCCTGTCTGATTGATTTCCCTCCATTTGGCAAAAGCACCCATTGTTGTATCTTCCGTCACTCAACGTGAACTAAGTAAGACCAGCCTGCAACTATGTAGCTCAAACTAAACTAACCAGGATCTGAGCACTAGCATCCTAGATGGCGGGGGGGGGGCATTATGTTAGTGGGGTACCCCAGTGAGATGGTACTGACACATGGCCATTTGGACATGCACTTTTCACCTTCTACTGCTGCCTTCTGCCAGTCATCGCTCTGCCACTTTCTGTATTGTCACGGGGGACCTCATGAGGCCACTGTACACACATGTATCCCAGCATCACCGTCACAGAGTAATACTGACATACATTGTCTCAACTAACTTGGTTTTCCTTCTGGACTGACTGCTTTGCAGCCACCTCCATTTACATCCAATACCAAGGAAACAGGTGGAGCAGGCACCATAGCATCCCGGATATACCTTCCGGTATGTACACACACTCACAGTCTTAATCCTGTCACAGCTTCAAAACAACCATGGTATTGAAGTGGGTAAATCCTTTTATCAGAAGAGCAAACTAGAGACAGAGAAAATAAAAAACCAATGCTTAGTCATACAGTATCAGGAAACAGAATTCAAATGGACAGGTTTGGTTGTTTACAAAATAATTGTCAGACTAGAGTACACAAATGGCCTTTGTGGAGGTCAAGACCATGATGGGGACACTGAAACAGGTTACCTGAGCTCATGGAAGCTCACCAACTCTAGCCGGACAGGGAAGGGTCCAGCATAGGATCAAACTAGACCCTCCAAATGTGGGTGACAGTTGTATAGCTGGGGCAGACTGAGGGGCCACTGGCAGTGGTACCAGGATTATCCCTACTTCTTGTACTGGCTTTTTAGGAACCTAATCTTTTCAGATGGACACCTTGCTCAGCCTAGATATGGTAGGGAGGGCCCCAAACCTTCCCCAAAGCAATGTGCCTTACCCTTTCTGAGGAGTGGATGGGGGTGGGATGGGGGCAAATGGAGGGAATGGGAAGAGGGGAGAGAGTGGGAACTGGGATTGGTATATAAAATGAAAAAATATTTTCTTTAAAAAAATTAAATTTAAAAAACAGTCTTTGTGTTTAAGCCTCAAAAACAGCAAAACAAAAATCCAACTACCTACTTCCTCCTTATGTTTCAGGTCCCATTTCCATCAGATTCCAAGGGAACACAGAGACACCCAAACCTTGATCTGCAATGCTTTTTCTTTATTCTCCTACCTTCCTTGACCCTGGACAAAACACAAAGATGGCAGAATGAATAGCTGTGCACTGAGATTTTACTGTGGAAAGGGTAGTATCCAGCATTAATCACACACAGCACCCATGAGCTGAAAGAGTAATGCAGATGACCTCTTAAACTGTTCATCTCTGTTCTCATGAAATGATTGGTAATGAACAGGGGAGATGACAGTGTTCTATGACTAGCTGCTGCAATCGTCCCATAAACTACCCTGCAAACAGAGTTTAGTGGAAAGGAAGAAGTAATAGATGAGGGCAAACAGGACAAGGACAGAGGCATTCCATAAGCCTGCTTGCTCCCCAAACTAGCTCACCACCAACTTTGAACTGTACATGAGTTGGGAGGGGGTGGATCATGATATGTAGTGCTCATGGCTAAGTCAGAGCCCAGGAGTGAGCATCTCCCATGAGTTCAAGGGTGGAATTTGTTTGACTTCTGTTAGGAATTTTTCCTAATGCAAGCTCTCTACCGACACAAATTCCCAATCAAGCCAAATCAAAACAAGCCAAATTAAGGAATATCCAGGTTTAATGGGATTCCTGCGCTCTTGGGTGGCACCGAGGGGGAACCAGGAGGCCACAAACGCAACCACCAGGAGGAAGGAAAAGAGACCATGTGATCCCCTTTTGGGAGTTCACTTAAATACTCTGTGGGAGTGGTCCTAACTCCCACAGGGAGGGGTCCTGGGATTTGGAGTCCAGACCAATACAACCCTGCTGGGATAGATGGGAAAGGCTGAGGTCTACACTCCCAACTTAACATCTTCCTCTTATCACTAGTTGATACAAATGCAGTTAGTCTCTCTGGGGACCAGTTTCCTTCAAAGACATTGGCATAGGAGACAATTTTCTACAACAGAAAAGAAAGTTGCCCCAAAATCTAAATTTGAGGTCTTTGAGGGATGGTCTAAGGACAGCATGATGGCTTGAGCTCCTTAGTCCATTTCCACAGTCCTATGTGCTTATTTTTTGGCATCTTTTATGTATAAAGGAAGTGTATGTTGTCAGAGTCTCTGTCCTGTCTGGTTCCCACAGTTAAGTCCCAAAGAAATCACACAGAGGTCTACATTAGTTATAAACTGATTGGCTCATTAGCTCAGGCTTCCTATTAACTCTCATAACATATATTAGTCCATATTTCTTATCTGTATTAGCCACATGGCTCAGTACCTTTTTCGGCAAGGCAGTCACATCTTCCTTCTTCTGTGATTGGGACAGGACTCCAGAGGAATGGGCTTCCTTCCTCCCAGAATTCTCCTGTTCTCATTGACCCACCTCTACTTCCTGTCTGGTT
>LOJH01027137.1:0-13819 GCA_001685095.1 Ellobius talpinus
CCGTGCGGGAGCTGGGCGGGACGAAAAGCAGGCCTGCTCCCCCATCACTACATACACACACACACACACACACACACACAGGGTTTAAAACAAGACAAAGAATAAAGGTGTGCAGAAAAAAACCTAGTAGTTCACCACACCCTTGAAAAGCCAGAGAGTTCAACTCCTGAATTCTTTACTATAATTTTGTCTCTATTTAATGATTTAATCAATCATCCTAAAATTATTTCTCAAGCCATGAGCTTATGAGAATACTGAATATCCTGAGGATCTGGACAGTCCCATGTGGCAATGCTACCTTGCTTCTGGTTGTACGGATTTGTTTCCTTGTGATATTACCTGGAATGAAGCTGGGGCAGGATGGCACAGAGGTTAAGAACACACATGGCTCCCACATCATCAGCCCAGTTACCTGTAACCTGAACTCTAGGGGATTTCCTCTTCTGTCCTTGATGGCACCTGTACTTATCCATACAAACTCTCCATACACAGACCCACTCACTAAAAATAAATTATTTTAGCAATGTATAATACATATACCCAGTGTAGTGTCTACCTACTGTCTCACAGCCAACTAACAAGCATATTTCAGTTATAGCACCTGTGGTGGTTTAACATTTAAGAATGAACCATATAGGCTCATAGATTTGAATGCTTGGCCACCAGGGGGGAAGTGTTATTTGAAAGGATTAGTACGTGCAGCTTTGTTGAATTATGCTACTGTGGTGGGCTTTGAGGTTTCAAACCGTCAAGTCAGGCCCAGTCTCTCTTCCCGATGCCTGTGGATCTGGATGTAGAATCCTCATCTACTTCTCCAGCACCATCTCTGCATGTGTGCTGCCATCATACCAATGGACTAACTGTAAACCAGCCCCAATTAAATGCTTTCTTTTATTAGAAAGGCTGTGGTCATGGTGTCTCTTCCAGCAACAGAACACTAAGACAGAAGTCCTTACCAGAAGTGGGGTGTTGCGATGACAGGTCTAACCTTGCTGTTTGTGGGTAAAATGTGGACTTTGGATTAGGAAAGCAGTTAACACCTTCAGTGGGCCTTAATGGGCTGAAGTTGAAGCATGGAAGAGAGTGGTGATGACAGCAATGTAGATTATGATGGTCTTGTTCAAGAGGTTTCAAGAATACTAGTAAGTGGCCAAAAGATTATTCTTTTGATATTTTCGTGAAGAACGTGGCTGCTTTCTCTCCTTGCCAAAAAATATCTGCCTGAGGCTAAACTGAAGTTCTGAATTATTGGGTATGGCAGAGGAAATTCCAAGACAGCCTAGTATGGACTCTGTTGTGAGGCTATCATTGGTCACTCTTACGCAGATCTATAATGCAAAGGAGCAAGCTGAGCAAGGAAAAATGCAAAATGAGGTTTTAGGAGAAAAGGAGCACTAGGAAATGTATGGAGCTAAGTCCAGTGCTCAAGATGATTAAAAAGCAAAGCCTGATGCTAACTGGAGTAAAGGGAGCGGTGACTTGATCCTACCCAACTAAGCTTTCAACTTGTGTAAGGAATTGAATAAAAGCTTAAAAGGTGAAGGAAATCATCAACCGAGAGCTGATGCAAAAAAGGGGGGCCAAGTTCCTGCCCCAGCAGAGCAGGAACAATAATTGGCACAATACTTGTGGTTCTACCTTTAGAGTCAAAACACCAGAAAGAGATTTTGTAATCTCCCTTCACGGCTAAGGAAAGCTGCTGAGGCCATGAATATGTCAGGGTCATCCCTGATTGGAGGCCCGAGACCACTGTGTGAAGCTAGCGTTTGTTGGACCGACAGAGCTGTGGAAGACCTGCCAAGGAAAGCTGCTAATAGGGAAGAGAAGCAACCCGAGAGAGAGGTGTGCTGCAGTTAACAAAGCTGGAAGGAGCTGGAGGTCAGACACAGAGATGCAGAATCTGGAAGTTGCTCTACTAGCTTTCTGTCTTGCCTTGGTCCAGCATTTGCTCACTATGCTTCCTTCCCTCCCTTTCAGAAGGGTAATGTACATCCCGTCCCATTGGATTTTGTAAGTATGTGATCTGCTTTTTGATTTTTACAGGATATTATGGTTAAGAGAGTTCCAGGAGTCTCAGAAGAGACTTTGAACTTCAGACTTTTAAACACTGTTGGGATTGTTATAGACTATAGAAACTTCTGATTTGACTGCATTTTCCCTTTTTATTGCTACAAGCCTCTAGGGGCCCGGGAGTACAATGTGGTGGTTTGATTAAGAGCCACTGGGAAGCAGTGTTATTTTAAAGGATTAGGAGGTGTGGCTTTGTTGAAAGAAGGGTGTTGGGGGTGGGAAGATTGGGCTTTGAGGTTTCAAAAGTCCAAGCCAGGCCCAGTGGTGTTTTCTTCCTGCTAGCTGTGGATCCGGATTTCAGTTACTTCTCCAGCACCATGTCTGTCTGTGTGCTGCCATGCCTCATACCATAATAATGGACTAACCCTCTGAAACTGTAAGCAAGCCCCCAATTAAATGATTTCTTTTATAAGAAAGACTGTGGTCATAGTATCTCTTCAAAGCAACAGAACACTAATACAACACCCATGAACAAATCACACGTGGTCAAACCAAAATATAATAAAAATATTTAGTGAAAACACATATTTTAAAGCCCATTGAAGGATCTAAAAAATACAAATCAAGTTTTGTCAATTTGATATTCAGCTTATAATTGGCTTAACACATAGCCTTGGTTTATTTCCTAAAATCAAACTGCAGTATCTTTTTAAAAATTAAATGCCTTCATTAGTTATATTAATAGAGGTAAATATGTAGACAGTATACTCATCCCTGGGTTTCTTTAAAAAAAAACTAAAAAGTCTTAGTATAAGTTTAAAACTTTAATATTTATAAATTTAAAAATGTTACACGTGCTGAATGATAGCAGTGCTGACATTCTGTGGTCACTAAACCACAGCTCACTGCATAGAGCTTCTTTTTGTACAGAGAATAAGATCACAATACCAGGGTTTGCCATTTGTCATGATTTCGTGGTAGAGACCACACCAGGAAACCTGGGCTTAGAGCACACTTGAGGTCAGATTCCCCACCCCCACCCCCAGTAGGTACATAGTGCAGACATGGTAAATAACCTCAGGCTGGGGAAATTAGCCGCCAGAACACACCTGACAGCCCCTAATAGCTAAGAGGCCTAAAAATGCAGACACAACAAGAAAGCCAAACCTTCCCACAGGTGAAGAGCAGGCCACAGGGGTACAGAGAGCTGCCTACTCCAGTCACACATCTCCCACTGGCCAGGAGGCATCACCAGCACAGTCTTTACAGAGACCTCCACACACATCTACAGAACAGAAACACTTCTCCATCCATCTTCAAAACTAGCAAAATCAAAGTCCATTATTAATCTTCTACTTTGACCTGAACCAAATGTACTCTTTGGCTATATAAGTCATGGTTTCCCCTTATAACCAACCAGGAACACTTCACAATTCTTATGCCTAAGGAAAAGTGAAGTTAAACTTGAGCCATGGCCCTTTACATCAACTTGAATTTAGCAAGATGTCTAATTTGGACATTTTTCTAATTCTAGAAAGTTAAGTTTTAAAGAAATGCAATGTTTCCAGAAAAAAACCCACTTACATTTTCAAGTAACTTAAAAATACTATTACAGCCTCAAATTATCTGTTATTCTGTGGGAAATTTTATAGAAAATTTATAATGTTAAAAACCTCATATCCAAATGAGTTCCTTATTCTTAGAAAAAAAAAAACAAGAGACACCTCTGCACAACACTGCAGTTCCTTCAGACTCAAATGCTGAGTGTGTTACTGAGACCCCGGTAGTGATCAATAACAAGACAGGGCGCATGACAATCACCTCTACTAACAGAGATGGCAAACAAAATATATGTAAATATATAACAAAGAAAAATATTTTCAGGGTACATTCAACACTACCTATCCCCTAGGAGACTCTGACCTGAAATTCTTGAAACTGACAGCTAGCGTCCCGTCAGTACTTGAGGGGGTCACACAGGTATGGACAGAGAGGAGTCAGGTGACAACACAGCCTTGACCGCAGGAAGAGCGCTGGCTGAGTGATGCTGAGTGGGGAAGAGAATAGATCTGTTTGGTTTTGAAGTGAAAACTGGGACAGAGTATCTGATTATCATTAGATATTTTTCCATACAATCAATTTGAAGTTTTTAAGTTTGGGGAAAAGCTCGACAAAGTGTACACAAAATGTCATTTGTATCAGACAAAAACAATATAGTCATATTGACATAACACAGTCTTCCCCCAGAATAATTCAACTACTGTGTTAGAGAAAACACTGTCAAATACAACAACCCAGCACAAAGACATCAGTCAAACTACCCTCTGCAGAGGCCACAAGAGCACAGCCGAGGGGGTCACATCAGCACCACTGTTAGCATACAACCTCCCTGCCTGGAGACTCTGATGACTTAGTGATTGCGCCCTGGGAAAGAAATGGTCAAGAAGCATAAGATGAGCCAAGGCAAACAATAGTATGGGGAAATACAGGTTAGAGGACATGCTATGAACAAATGAAATTTAACACAAAAGAGGAAAAGTAAAATATTCGACAGTGAGCGTCCTCTTAACATGTATTTTTAAAAGTGCACAAATGATTCAACAGTCAGTTTAAATTGGAAAACTAGTTCGTGACCATGAAATCCATGGCCTCAATACCCCACTGGGTGAAGAACATCAGGAAGTGGAACAGCAACAAAACCCAGAGGTTCATAAAGCACTTGTAAACAACAAAGCTGGGCAAAGGAAAAGACCAAACTAAACAAATACTCAATAAAGCAAACAAATGCAAAACACACCCTGGAAAATCTAGTTGGTACAGGTGTCATTCACTGTCAGATGGCCATCAATCAATGTTCTGGTGATCATTTAAGCATTGTTTGGTCCAATCTAAAATAAATCTTCCTTCAGTTAAAAGTGGTATAAACAGGAGTATCATACTAGTATCCGAACAATTTCATAAATATAGTTCTGTCTGTATAGAAGCTATACTCAGATGCCTTCTTACTGCATCCTTCCCTACCCATCTCCACGTGAACTTAGGCCCATAGTTGTAACTCGCACAGCACACACAAACCACACCCGCTGAGAAAACACAGACATCAAGAAGAACAACACAAAACAGAGCGATTACTGATGTAGAGCAAGCACTTCAAGTTAAGAGAAAAAGAATCTAAAAGCACTCCAAGAACTTAAAATACAGAGCATGTAGAGAATGATATTGTTTTCCTTCTTTGCAGTATTTAGAGATTTTTCTTCCTCCATACTTACGGTTACTAAATGGTGATCAATACAGAAGAAAGGATTCTCAAAAAGTTATGGCCCTCAGCTCTGCGTCCACTCACATCTACCATCACAGGAATGGGATGCTCTGTTTATAGAGAGCCATACAACGTCTCCAGAGCATCAGATGCTAAGATGCACACGTTGCGTGCGATTCAGGTTTAGCAGAGAGACGTCAAGACATCAGAGGAGCCTGCCCCTCCCCGGCAGTCTCAGATGCACCTGGGCCAGAAGCATCTTGTTGCCACTGTACTCTGTGACTGGTCCTGCAGTGGGCAGTTTCCAAGGACTGCTGTTTATAAATGAGCTTTTATTTTCATAATTAAAACTGGCACACAAAATTAAGTGGAGCACGGTAGCAGTATAAAAATCCTGATTAGAAAAGCCAGAGGATCTAAAGTGAATTTTTCTCTTTCTCTCTCTCTTTTTTTAAAAAAAAGGACAGATCATATTTTGTAACCCAGACTAGCCTGGCATTCATGACTATGCCTGGCTAAAGATAAATTTTTAGTCTCTGAAACTGAACTAGCATGGCTCCTGTGACTTGAGGGTAACACCCACTTTAGCACAATTATTGCCCCTAATGCCCCAATGTGCAATAGTCTGTGTGAAGTGGTAATTCACATCCATTAAAAAGTTATTGCTTAAGCAAGCCACCCAGAGTAGATAAGGGCTGTGTGGTTGGACAGAAACACAGAGAAGTAACCACACCGGCTTTCTCGTTTCATTTCACTGGGAAACACACATAAATACATAATCAAAGGGGCAGGAGGGTCATAGCAGCTAATACCCTAAGCCAACTCTTATGTGCCAAGACTAATTTCTCTCTAAAACAAATCTGGTTTGTCTTTTCCTCTTAAAATTAAGGCAATGAAATGGCTACAGTTCCTAAAGTTAACTTTACAAAACAGAAATATACACGCATTTCCCTCAAGTTCAGGCATCACAGTCTGATTAGAAACCTGCAATAATTACACAAGACCTGCAACACTGAGGATGAAAGGGAAGGAAGGTGAGGAAGGGGGAGAAGATGAACAATGAAACTAACAAACACTTGCTGATGATTTTTCTTCCTGCATAATTATAATCATTGAAGGGAGGAAAAGTAGGAAAGCACAAACTCTCTTACGATTTTTCACCATCTCTTGCACTGATTCAAATTGTTTAGGATAACAAAGGGGAAGAACTTATTAAAATGGAGACCCCAGAGCTAACAACCAGTATTCTGAAGATGCACAGTAGGGCCCAAGAATCCTCCCCTACAACCAGTTCCCCAAGAGATGAGGAGAATCTATGGACATTTTGAAAAATAATTCTGAAAACATACCACCTTTGGCTAGTCACCTATGCTTTGATAAAAGGGCAAAAGGCACTGAATAGGAATTTCATGGTGCCCATATCTGTTTGCACATATATGGAATTGCATTTTGAAATTTTAAATCACCATTCAGAATCTAGAAGACAAGTATATGGCAGATCATGGCTAACACCTAATAACAGAAGCTGATTTTAAGTTGACCTCTCCTGTTTCACCAAATTCCACATCGAAGTTTCAGGCTCTCCAAAATCCAAATGGTCAAATGAACTGAGGAATAGGCCAAGACTCAAGTCAACTTTCAGCAATTCAGTGCACTTTGCAGAAAGGATCTAAGTTAAGAATATAGCTCTGCGGTTTATTTCACACAAAGGAGACCACCAACATTTGCCATAAATTCTTCTAAACTCTTTAGGAAGGCCATCTTCTGCTTCCGGTCCAGGGTAGGAGGAGTGCTGCTTGCAGTGAGCTTGTTGAAGGCATCTGCTANTAAGAATATAGCTCTGCGGTTTATTTCACACAAAGGAGACCACCAACATTTGCCATAAATTCTTCTAAACTCTTTAGGAAGGCCATCTTCTGCTTCCGGTCCAGGGTAGGAGGAGTGCTGCTTGCAGTGAGCTTGTTGAAGGCATCTGCTAGTCTCTGGTAAATGATTGGGTCTTGCTGACTTGACAGTAATGTCTCAACTAGTTCAGAATACTCAGCCTGCAAAAGAAACAAGATAGTCATAAGAATGCTTTCTGGGGATCCTAGCAGGGACTATGGGGCTGGTTCTAAGGCAGGGCAGACCACTCTTTCCAACATCAGTGCTTACTGTTCTCACTTTATTTGTAGGTTAATTCATTTAATATGTAGGCTGCTATGAGAATGACACTACCAATGTTCACATTTTACAGATGAATGTTCTGCCAGATGAAGTAACACATTCAAACTTACACTTATAAAGCAACAGTACAGGCAAATCTGGCTCCACGTGCTCCCAGCTTTGTGGTACTGCCTTTTCTATTTAGTTTGCATTTTGTACAAAAGCCCTATGTCTGTATTGTGATGGTGAACAGTTCTCTAGAGGCTTGTGCAGACACCTTGTCCACCCAGCTCCGAGGACAGCAGAGGCACAGCAGCACAAGTGTGGAGGTTTGAGAGCTCTCGCAAGGTGGAAGCAGAACACTTTGAAAGTCCCAAGCCAGCACTGTAGCCAGTGGCTTCGGATAAAGGGCAGGGATAATGTAGTGGTGGTATTTTGTATCTTTGGTATTCTCTCTCATAACATTAATATACAGGTAAGTGGGCAGAGGCTGGAGGGAAAGTCACCTAGGCCAGAAGTGCTGTGGAAAAAGCTGGTCTGCCATTAATTTTCATGAGCTTAGCAAAAGAGAAGTAGGGTACAGCTTCCCAAATTCCCACCCTCATCGTCTACAGCACTGAGCCAGGGCTACCTTACCTGCCCTTTCCAAAGGACAGGAGGAAGCCAGTATAACTTCAAATCATTGCCCTACTGGCAAGAAACGGTAGCGCTTCTGGGGTCAGGCAGCAAGAACCACACTAGCTGTTCCAAAGTGCCCACTCTGCTTTCTGTCTTTCCAGGGGACAAAAAACATTTTTTTTACACTCATTTATGTGTATGTGTTGTTAAGAGGACAACTTGCAGGAGTTGGTCCTCTCCTTCCACTCTGCTTGTCTTATTTCTTATAAACGTTCTTACGTTTGTTTATTTATTTGTGTGTGTGTAAAGAACTTGCAGAGTTAGTTCTCTCCGTCCACCACATATATAGGATTCAAGGATTGAACTCAGGTTATCAGGCTTGGTGGCAAGTACCTAAAGTGCCCTCTGAGCCATCCTCCTGGGGCCCCTTGAGTGTCTCTAAAGTGTACATAGTTTAAAAGCCATCAGACAAGGTAATCAGAATGTACTGCTTGTACACACGGGAAAGAAGCCCATTGTCTTAGTAAGCAACATGATGGAAGGGAGCACACACCCGAAAAAAAAAATACCTTTTTTTTTGAGGTTGGATATTTAGCGGGTTATGGAAGGGAAGAGGAAGAAAGAAAGGGGGGGGGAGAATGTAGCGAGGCATGAAAGGAAATACTATGGGAAGCTGCTACAGGCGCACACACAGCACAAGCTTTCTTTGAAGGCCCAGTGTCTCTCACAGCCTGCGCTACAAGGAGCACACAACATCTAGAAGAAGAGGGGCTTTATATGCGCGGGTCTGAAAACCCTACTGGTTTCAGGAAGGCCAAGCTTCTCTAACCAATCACTTGGCCATACAAAAAGGTGTAAGGTAATGGAAAATTAGGCATCACCCTTCCCCAACTTGTTCCTTTATGTACTTTATATATTAGATAGGCATTTTATCGGAATTAGGAGGCAGGTGAGCCTCTGTTACATTGATCCCACAAGAATAATGGTTTTAGATCTTAAAGGTTCAACAAAATTAGTAATACATTGTTTTCAAAACACTAAAAGTAATACTCCATTCTTTAATACTCTCTGAAGGCAAACTCCCACTCCCAATCTGATACACCTCTCCATTTTTATAAAACCTGAATTCCTCAAAGACAGCAGTTACTCACTGTGTACATATATACCTGGCTCCTAGCACAGGTAAATTAAAGACAAGCTTTTGGGTGGGAACTGCGACAAAGAATGGCTCATAACAGAGAAGGGAAAATAAATTCTTTTGATCTGACACAGATTGTCAGATAAATACAAAAATACAACTCTAGAGCTCATGAAAGAGCAGAAAACACTGAACCGGGGACATGGCACTGGGTCTCTGAGTCCCAGTCCTGGAAACACGAAGAACTGGTGGACGAGGACCACGTTGTCCACGAGAGAGAAGTGTCAGTACCTGGTGCAAACACACCAATGTGTAGAATGCCTCTCCTGCTGCAGTCGTCATCTCTGTGTTGTGCTTCTGCAATACCAGCATATCAAAAACCAGCTGAAATTAGACAATACGATATCGCTATAAAATACAGGATAACTATTTAAAACTCTAGTCCCTTCCTGCCTGAAAAAGGGATAGCAGTTATAGTCAATTTATTTCATTAACCAATTAATTAGTAAATCACTTTTTAATCTAAAAACATTCTGTGGAATCTACATTTACAACATTGTTCAAGAACACAAAATAGAAGTAGAAGAGAACATGCTCCTAAAGAACTGGTCTTCACGGAAAAACCAGTGAACAAAGCTGTGGTGCGCACACCTTTAACCCAGCACTTGGGAGGCAGAGGCAGGAGGATCTATGCGTTTGAGGTCAGCCTGGTCTACACAGAGAAACCCTGTCAAAACCAAAACCAAACCAAACCAAACCTACACACATGAATCAAGAATTTTATGCTCAGTGGTTAAGTGCACTGGCTGCTCTTTGAGAGGTCCTGAGTTCAATTCCCAGCAACCACATGATAGCACACAACCATCTTTAATGGGATCTGGTGCCCTCTTCTGGTGTGCATGAAGACAGGTCACTCATACACATCAAACACACACGCGTGCACGCACACTTAAAAAGCTCCCCTCTTTTTACTTTGAGATGAGGTCTTGCTAACATGCTCAGGCTGGCTTTGAACTCACTCTGTAACTGAGGCAACACTCCTTTATTAGCCCCAGTAGTTGGCATGGCAGGCAAGTACCACTTAGCTTGGTTAAGAAGATAGTTCGCCAACCTACTCACCAAACATCTTACCTTAAGGAAGTGCCGAGTTGCTAGAAAAAGTGGTGAATCAGTTTCTTGTGCTTTAGCACATTGTTCGGCTAATGGTGTTAAGGCCTCAAGGCAGAGCTGGCATACTTCTGAACTCATTCTGAACACAATGGTCAAAGAACAAACTAGAAGACATACCCAACTTTATAAAAGATCAAAACCAAATGACAACTACGTTATGTACATGACTATTTGTAGAAATGAATACAGATAGTGGGGGTAGACCAGATTGCAAAGTCTTAACTGAGTTAGGAAAGACTCAAAAAGCTAGCCTTTCGAGTCTAAGTCCAGTGACACCTAGCTTGTTTCTGCAGATGATCCTGCAAATGATGACATTATAATGTCAGCAAGCTGAGACTAAAGAACCAGC
This sequence comes from Ellobius talpinus, assembly GCA_001685095.1. Classification (NCBI taxonomy): domain Eukaryota; kingdom Metazoa; phylum Chordata; class Mammalia; order Rodentia; family Cricetidae; genus Ellobius; species Ellobius talpinus. The sequence goes on from LOJH01027137.1 coordinate 10,690, forward strand.
TGCAATACATCACATGACCTAATGAAGGAATGACGTGAAGACCAGGGGCCAGGTGCTACATATATGAAAGGGAAAGACCATGTAAATTCACAAGAGAAACAGAATCAGAGCTGGCCATGGTGGTGCAAACCTTCAAACCCAGCACTCAGGAGGCAGAGGCAGGCAAATCTTTGAGCTTGGGTTGGGGTCAGCCTGGTCTACAGAGTGATTTCCAGGATAGCCAGGGCTGAAACCCTGTCTCAAGGGAAGAGAGAGAAAGAAAAAGTTAAAGCAGCTATAGAGGGGACATGTTTTTGAATAAATAAAACAACTATAAAAGAAAATCAATCATTTAAAAAACTTTAAATAAGAAGCCCCCTCCTTGATAACAAAGTTCATGTAAAGGATACGAGGTCATTCCTAGTTCTAGAGAATACATCAGACTCTTAAACAGATCCTCAGGAAGCTGGGGTATTTTTTCAGGAAAAATCTCACAAATAAATGTGATTAATTTGTAGTATTGATTACAAAGGGTTGGAAACTGAAAAAGAAATATTAAATATTTTGATATTTAATAAAATAAAACAACTAACAAACTTTTAAGTAGTACAATGATTTCTCTAGGATGTATATAACATAAAAACACTAAGCCCTAAAGAAATGTAAATAAGTTACATGAAGGAAACTTTTCAGTAGCTGTTATCAAAAAAACACATAGTAGAAAGAATTATCTTCTGGAAGGCTAATAGGAAATATAGACAAGCCCTGATATTCTATGTTGATCCTGAATAAACAAGGCAGTCAAAAAACTAAATGATCCTTTGTTAACGTGTTAATTTCCACATAAGTATGTTAGAAAACATACTAAACTGTTAAAAGTTGTGCATAATTAGAGAGGTAAGTCCTTTTTATCTTTCTACTTGGACAGCTCTGAAGAGCCGAGGGGAAAGTAGGCAGTCTAGTTTAAACACAAAGAAAATGTGCACCAAATGTTTACGATGACTGACTCAATGGAACAGACAAACACAATAAAAGCAAACCAGTGTACAAAGCTGAATAAACTCTCTCATCCTAAAAGTCGTCACAAAAACCCAAGGTTCATGGGTTGATAGGAACTGCCCAACAGACATTCCTCGGGGAGCAAAGTACCTGGGGAGAGTCTAAGGAGGCACCCCCAACTAACACTTCTGCTCCCCACCACACTCTTTCCCACCCTTTATCACATACACAAGTGATATATTCATAGACACACACCCTTTTCTTCCTTCTCCAGTGGATCCTTGTTCTTGACCTTATCCTTCTGTGATAACTTAAAACAAAAAAAAGACTTCTCTCCTAGAGTACTTCTGGAAGGAGGAAAGGGCAACCTCAGTGGTCACCCACCTTTAATACCAACTGGTAGAACCAAGGCACAATACAGCCATAATGTGCAAAAAAAATTAAAAATTAATCTTAGTTTCTACCATCCCAATTCTACATGGAAGGGCTTGGAAAATACCCGCCACAGCTGGCTCCTTTGGTTGACAATGAAGTTTAAGAACAAAACGACAAATTCTAAGAAAATTAAAACTGCTAGCAGAACTGTTTTCCTGATGACATGAGTCACTAATTGTCTGTACACAGAGGACTGGGGCATGTGCACTGAGAGAGAAGCACAGTAAACTGCAGTAGAAATACAAAGCTGTTAACACTCTTTGTGTTCATATTATTTTAATTACCTTCAAAAGATCTTGTGACATTAAGGGCAGAATTAGGTTCACTCCATATAAAACGACATCAGCTGCTGATACAGATCTGCCTGCTGCTTGTCCTGGCTCGTGTCCTCTAAACACTTCATCTATCAAAACGAAAAGCACACTGTACAGTCGTAACTTAAATCTCCAAAGCCCGTATTCCTTTATAAAAACACAAATATAGTCAAGCTCAAAGACCCAAGAAATCCATTAATGGGTAACAGAGAAATCTGATAAGGCCATGCCATGCCATTCTTTTCTATTATTTGTTGGAGAATCTGAGTACCATATACAATAATAGTGGATAATTAAGGGCAACAGACATTCTAGAAATAAAGTTAACACATTTAATGCTTTGGTATTTCACTCCAGCACCTCTAGCTAATGAGGATAAGCCTGCTGAACTGTGAAACTAAAGGGCAGACAGTAAACAAGAAAAACAAACCAATAAAAGTCAACAGAGCAAGAACAATCTCAAGGACTGGACACAGTGACTATTGGGGGCTGCTACAGTAACAGCTTGGAGAACCTCCAAAAAATGAAAACATATCTCTGACTATGAAGCCTGAATGACCTGAGGCAATGCTATATATGATACTTTCTCTTATAAAGCAACTCTCTCTCTCTTTTTTTAAAGATTTATTTATTTATTATGTATACAGTATTCTGCCTGCCTGTATGCCTGCAGGCCAGAAGATGGTACCAGATCTCATTACAGATGGCTGTGAGCCACCATGTGGTTGCTGGGAATTGAACTCAGGACCTCTGAAGAGCAGTCTGTGCTCTTAACCTCAGAGCCATCTCTCCAGCCCCCTAAAGCAACTCTCTTATTTCGGGTTTGAAGGCAAAGTTAGCAGGGAGGTAAAGCTAACTAGTGAGGCGAGAGACATTTAAAAGATATGAAGGCAAGAGTAAGCAATTAAAGGCATTGGGCGTAAACAGCCCCTCACCCTCTTGTTTCTGAAGCAGCTGCATTTCTTCCTGCCTGTTTCTCTGAGAACAATCCTAGCAATGGCTTGTGAAGGAAGTGGAGGCAAACTGCATGAATGTCTGAGCTTTACTGACTGACCAAGCTCTTGTCTGTAAGAACAAGAGCTTGTCTTATCTACTGATTGCCAAGCATAGTGCTAGCAAGACACAAATGTTCTAAAAGGTCTTTATTATCATACCCACTGATAGCAGAAAGGTGGAGATTAGCGTTCTATCCCCATATTATGATACTGGAGAACTATGCTAGGTAGCCTATCACGTCTGGAATCCAGTACTTCTCACTCCAGTGGGATTTCACATGTTGTATCTATAAAATGTTGAGTATGATGGGCAATCATCTCCAAGAGCATGAAAGAGCCAATGAAATATCACTCTAAAGCAGTGGTTCTCAACCTTCCTAATGCTGCAACCCTTTAATACAGTTCCTC
>LOJH01027137.1:13845-32007 GCA_001685095.1 Ellobius talpinus
CTTGGCCCATTAGCTCTAGCTTCTTATTGGCTAACTCTTACATATTAATTTACCTATTTTTATTAATCTGTGTATCGCCACGAGGCTGTGGCTTACCAGGAAAAGTTCCAGCATCTATTTCCTGTGGGGCTAGGTAGCTTCTCTCTGACTCTGCCCTTCTTTCTCCCAGCATTCAGTCCAGTCCTGCCTGCCTAGCTCTGCTCCGGCCCACCCTGCTTTGCAATAGGCTCAAAGCAGTTTTTTACTCATTAATGGTAATTACAGCATACAGAGGGAACTCCCACAACAACCCACAGGTTGATAACCACTGCTCTAGAGAAAAGGGTCCATAGACACACACAAGGATTTGAATGTGAGTTTAGACTTACTAGCTACATGCATGTATGCTGTTACTTAAGCAATAAAGTGGGAACAGCAATGGCACCTTCTGCAAGGCATTATGAGAAAAGCAGCAGCTGGCGTTTATTAAGAACTGCATAACCGGGAGAAAAAGAGGCAGAAGCCATTTCTCTTTTAGATAAAAAGCATGTGTGGTAGCTGTAGAATAAACTGATTTTTATACAGAAGAAAAATAGAAGTGGAAAAATAAAAGTTTACATTCATATTTAAGTAGACAAAAGAAAGGTCTTCAGTTCCCCCTTTATTTCAACCAAAGGGATTTAGTTCCATTTGTTCTCTAAGCTCAACTTCCTCATGGGGTTTTACTTCAAGAAAATAACCTGTAGTTTTAACAAAGACAGCAACAACAACCACTTCAAGAGACTTTACCTGTGTCACTGAAATCTATGAACTCCTTGGAGAGAAGGTTAGTGAGAAGCTCCATAATGAGAAGCAGGTCTTGGTACTGCTCTTCTTCCGCTGTAACATCTATTCTTTGCCGCCCTAGATTGTTCTTAGAATATACTTGCAACAAAGTAAGGCAGGCTTCATATAAATGCATAGCTTTGGACTGTAAGAAAATGAGGAGTGGTATTACCTGGTGGGATCTAGCAGATAAGCCCAAGTTTACATGTACTCTAAACTGCAATAGTAGCTCTATATTAACAATAATGAAGGGTTGAGAGTTGGAGAAGTACTTGCCAAACATGACCACCTGAGTGCAGCATCATCCCCAGTGGTGCATGCTGGGGATCCTTGTACCAGGGGAAGGAGACAAGAGGGCCTTGCTGGGTGTGCTTGGCTTGGTGAGCTATAGGGTCAGTGAGTCCTTATCTCATCAGAAAGTAAGGTGGAGAGAAATAAAGGAAGATACCCACAATTGACCTCTGAGACAGACAGATATACACACAGTATTAACAATGATAAAAAGAGCTTTAATCTGAGCACTTGGGAGGCAGAGGAGGATGAAACTGTGAGTTTGAGGCCAGCCTTGACTAAGTAGAGAGATGCTATCTCAAAAGCAAAACAAACAAACAACAACCCACAAAACAACAACAAAACCACCAAAGGCCAATAATAGGATAATTATAGTAAGAGTACAGCAATATTTAATATATTAGCACCTCTCTAACAAAATTTGGAATAAGAACTTATATTCACCCCACACAACTTTCTATTTTGGAGAATACAAATATGCATTAAATGTGAAGCAAAAAATGGAGTATCACTGCTTCAGAGACTTGTAATCCTGAAGGAAGAAAACTAGAAAGAGCTTACCTCTCCAAGATAGCATATCTGTTTATGTGCAACTTCAACAAAGACTTCTATAATGAGATTGACAGTCTCTGGAGTATTTTTGTAAACTTCCATTAACCCAATGCAATTGTTAAGGAAGTCCATTAAGAAATTAAAAAGAATGGCTACATTGTCGATCTGGGTGGCCTCAGCAATGCCACACAGGGCCTCCAGTGTGGCAGTGATTTCCTGCTTGACTTCCTCCTGCTGACACATCTGCTGAAAGTTCTCTTGGTTGATCACTCTCAGGAATCGCTGCTGCAGAGGTTGAAGAACCTGTGGAAGCACATCACAGCATGACCTTCCGAACACGCAGACTGAATCCTGCAACTTGGATGAACATGTTTCCCAAAAAGGTTCTTGTTTGTTTTTTTCGAGACAGGGCTTCTTTGTGTAGCTCTGGCTGTCCTGGAACTTACTCTGTAGACCAGACTGGCCTTGAACTTACAGAGATACTCCTGCCTTGAGTGCTGGGACTAAAGGCATGAACCACCACACCTGGCTCCCAAAATATTCTTTACTGGAACAGGATAAGCACACAAACCAAGAACTATTTGAACCACTGATTTCCCTACCCCACAAGTCTTTGAAATAATCTTGCTAGATAGCCCAGGCCGGTCTCAGTTTCTCAGTGTTCCTGCCTGACTCCTAGGTGCTGCGATTACAGGTTTGAGGTACATTGTCTGTTTTGAGAATCTTCATACCTTGTGCCATACACACACACACACACACACACACACACACACACACAAAATGACACCCAAGCCACAGAATAGAGTTCTTTGAATCTCATTCTCCGAAAAATTTTTATTCTCTCATAATTTCTTTCTAGTCTTTATTGCACACGTGGTTTTTTCCAGGTGACTTGCCAAAGAATTATAAAAATGGGAATAAAAAAAAACCCTCAGAACTCCACAGTAGGGAATCAACAAACTTTTCTCCAAAGGCCAGAAAGCATGTACTGCATACTCTGCACTTCAGTGGGCTCATATAAAGTCTGAGCACTAACTCAGTGATGGCTCACCTACAGACCAGCAGCCACATTTGTTCTGTGAGTCAATTTGCCAGTTTCTAATGTAATATATTAAAAGGCCCTGGACTGTCCGTTTTTTCCTTCTACTTCCCTTTCCTTACAATTGTAAGGAAATTCTTGCTATAAAACATAACTTCAGATAATCAGTTCTGCTCTGAGTGTTTTTAGGGCTGAAGAAATGGCTTAGCTGGTAAAATACTTGCCAAATATGGTGGTTTGAGTGAGAATGATCCCCATAGGCTCATATATTTAAATGCTTGATTCCTAGTTGGTGGAACTGTTTGGTAAGGATTAGAAGTTGTAGCCTTGCTGGAGGATGTGTGCCATCCTACACTATTCCTAGTCTGCCTTTCTCTGCCTCACGGTTGCTATCTCAACATGTAAACTATTGCTCCAGTGCCATGCTCCCCACCATGATGGTCATGGACTCATCCTCTGAAACTGTGTACAAGCACCCAATTAAATGCTTTCTTTTATAAGTTGCCTTGGTCATGGTCTGTTTTCACAGCAAAAGAACAGAAAAGTAACCAAGTCACCACATAAAGTACAAGGACCTGAGTTCAAACCCTAGTACTCACGTATAAAATATCTATAATCCCAGTGCTGGGGAGACAGAGACAAGATGCCCAGGGTTTGCTGGCCAGATGGTCTAGCTGAAAACAGTTTCAGACACAGTGAGAGACCTACCTCAAACATATAGAGCAACCGAGAAAGATGACTGCGGTCAACCTCCGGCTACATGTGTACACTTCTATGTGGTAGACATGTACACATCCACGCAAGTGCTCACAGAACCAGAGGCATTAGATCTCCTAGACCTGGAGTTACAGGAAGCTGTGAGCCACCCAAAGTGGATGCTGGGAGCCAAACTTGTGTCCTTAGGAAGTAGTGCGTGTTCTTAAATACCAAAAGATTTCTATGGACCCAGGGATGAAAAATAAAAGAGTCAGCCTGTTTTACCTTAGATATGAAGTCATAGACACCTTACCTTCACAGATATTAAGAACATCTAGGCTGGGCATGGTGGCACACACCTGTAATCCCAGCACTTGGGAGGCAGAGGCAGATCTGTGAGTTTGAGGCCAGCCTGGTCTACAGAGGAAGTTCCAGGAGACAGGGCTACACAGAAAAAAAAAATCTGTCTTGAAAAACAGAGAGAGGGAGGGAGAGAGAGAGAGAGAGAGAGAATGAGAATACTTTAGAAAAGAGGGGGGTGGGGGTGAGAGAGAGAACACTGTAGAAAAGGACCAGAAGCCAGACCTCTCTATATACACTTGATTCAAGTTATAAATTATCACAAAAGTGCCCATGCTATGGGTTGAATTAGAACCTCAGAAAGTGACCTCAACTGAACAAACTGAGATGCAATAAATTAGGATTCAGTCATACTGGAAAGTGAGCCCCTACTCCAAAATGCTATCTTATGGACTGAGAAAACTGGAATGTAGAGTACAAAGAACTTGCGACAAAATGAGTGTCAAAGGTTCACTTATTACCAGAAGCCACATTCGTGCAGACCTTAGAAACAATGCACACCTTCCTTGGACACTTAGGCAGACTCCTAAATAAATGCAAGACAGAATCTGTTGCTCAGGTCACTGTGGTAAGAGAAGTGCCAGAAAACAAATACACTGCAATTTGCATCTCCTTTTCAAGGCGAAGAATGCCTTCACGTCAGCTTCTTTCTTTCAGTTTTTGGGGAGAGGCTGACTAACGTAAGGCCTTGGCATGCTAAAGCTAGTGCTCTATATCTGAGATACCCACCATGTTTTTCATATTCTGATAAAGATACATTAATTCATGCTCTCATCTGGGTTGGGGAAAATGTACCTGAGGCATAGAAAACATTAGTAATATTCAATGTGTCAAACAAGCATGGCTGGGTAAGCCCTGAGACAGTAGTAATCAAGTAATAAACTTCAAACAGTTGATGAGGAGGAAGAACACGAGGTAAAGTTATTGTGAGGTGTTTATGTCTCCAGACTATTTTCTAACATCTGCAGGGTGACAGAAGAATCAAAAGTGAAGAGATTTTTTTTTCTTTTTTACCTCCGTCCAATACTGCTGCTTTGTTTCTGTGTCCATATGTGCAAAACCTCCCAAGACCAGAGCCTTCATCAGTGTCCTCTGTACTGGGCTTGACAAGAAATTAAGAGGTGGGCTTCGGCTTGCAAACTGCTTCGCTAGGTTCCACCAGTTTTCACACTGAATTACTAAGTTTGCCCTACAAATAGAAATAAAACATTAGGTGTGTTTTGTTCACACACACAGACACTTACTAAGAAAATAAGAACCAGTCAGGGCTGGAGAGCTGGCTCAAAGGTTAAGTAAGAATGACTATTGCAAAGGACCTGTGCTCAGTTCCCAGCACACATATGGTGGTTCATAGCCACCTGTAATTCCAGTTTCTGGGATCTGATGATCTCTCCAGGTATGTGTAGATGTGTGTTGCACAAGAACTCATGCAGGCAAAAAACACATTTAAAAGAGGGGAACATTTAATTTTAAAATCTGCTAAGGCAAGACGCTGCTGTGTTACTCAGGTTGGCCACATTATTGCAATCTTTCTACCTTAGCCTCCTGAGCACTGAGAATATAGTATGACTGGATGAGATTCTTAAAAATGTTTTATTTGTGTGTGAGTATGTGTGTCTCTATGTGGGATGTGTACAGGTTCCTAAAGTGCCAGAAGATGACACTGGGTCCTCTGGAGCTGGAGCTCCAGACAGTTGTGAGCCACCCAATGTGGGTGCTGGGAACCAAAACTGGGTCCTTTGGAAGACATCGGGAGCTCTTAACTGCTGAACTGTTTCTCCAGCCCCTGGATGTAATTTTAAAGAACAGCATCACAAGTGAACATGGACTCTGGAGCTACACTAGTTTTTATTTCAATCCCAGTAATTGCTCAAGAACATAGAATTTTTTACTTACATGTGTTTATCATCAGTTTTCTGACTGCAAAATGAGAATGGCTGTATAGCCATTTCTTTGCGAAGAGGTTCAGGAAACTTCTAAGAGTAAGAAAGGCCATCTCCCAGGTTCTATCTGTGGTGATCAACTGCTGACTAAGCGGTTGCTCTGTGCTCTGACTGCTCCCAATTGTGCAAGTGGTGAACTTTCACAAGAGTCACCCACTGGGAGAGTGTTTTTTGGTGATGCAGATGACCTGCAAATAACCCCTCCCCCACACTCCTATAGGTAACTCTAATAAATTCACTGCTTCAACAACCTGGACTCGTTCCTTAGTCTGTTGGTATCCTCTCTATTTGGAAGAGGTAGAATCAGGTTCTCTGGGGAAAGCAAGGTGACAGGTACAGTCAGCTCTGAATCTCATGCCCAAGTGAGATCTGATGTGGGTGTCCTACTGTATATATGTTGCTTTATTGGTTGATGAATAAAGCTGTTTTGGCCAATGGCTTAGCAGAGTGAAGCCAGGTGGGAAATCCAGAGATAAAGAGAAAGTGGGCAAAGTCAGGGAGATGCCACGTAGCGGCTATGTAGCCGCCGAAGGAGAAGGACACACCGGAACCTTAGGACCCTTACCAGTAGCCACAGCCTTGTGCTGATACAGAGATTACTAGAAATGAATTAATTTAAGATTTCAGAGTTAGTTAATAAGAAACCTGAGCTAATACGCCAAGCAGTGTTGCAATTAATATACTTTCTGTGTGATTATTTGGGTCTGGGCGGCTGGGAACAAAGAGCAGTCTCTGTCCACAGAGATCTTTTATGTGCAATGCTCAAATGGGAATCACTGAGTCAGGCAGGGGCGGCACACGCCTTCAATCCCAGCATGGAAGGCAAAGGTAGGTTGATCTCTGAGTTGAGGCCAGCTTGGTCCAGAACAGCTAGGGCTACACAAAGAAACCATGTCTCGAAGAAAAAAACTAAAAAAGTGTGTGTGTGTGTGTGTGTGTGTGTGCGCGCGCACACACGTGTGTGCACGTGGGGAACTGAAAAATATCAAATGAGAATATTAATACATGAAAGTGGGTTTTTATTTTATATGTTTGAGTGTTTTGCCTGCACATATGTCTGGGAAAACTGTGTGTGCCTGGTATCCAAACAGGCCAGACAAGGGCATCTTTGGAACTGGAGTCACATACAGTTGAGAGCTACCACTTGTGTACTGGGATCAAATCAGAGTCCTCTAGAAGAGCCACCAATGCAGTTCTCCATTACACAGGTAAGCTGCCATTTGCATCTGTAACACACTGTGATGAGGCTTTAAAAGCACTACTCTGGAAATGTAGGTTCTAACCGGGCTTAGCTATTGCTACAATTTGCTAGTCACTAAAGAGTAAACTGAAATCTGTGTTCCACCCCACTCCTTACCTTTCTCTTCTTTCGACCAATGTGACAAGGAGCTGTACAGTGTCATTTGCAAGGTCTTGCTCACTACTCCAGACTGACAGATTGCTGATGACCTTCTGTAAGAGGTAGCCAATAATCCACTGGGAACCCTCTGTATCTGCTCCAAAGGCTGTGCTCAATGGCAAACTTATCTTAAGAGAAGAGATACATTTTCTAAGGTCAGAATGAGTTACTATAAAGCAACCTACAGAAAATCTACACTGAAACTACCATCAAAGCCTGAGGAGGTGCTTACTTCATATCACTTTTATCATTTTTCATTTGAATCAAAAAGATAATCCCCAACCCATCCATGCTTTTCAGCTAATTTTTCTGTCAGTTCAAGTCTCATAGTAATTATTAACAAGCTGACATTTAAAATAAATACAGACATACAGATCTCAGACAATATAAAAACATATTAATCCAATGGTGATGTATCTTAATACATCAATGAAACCAAATCAACGCTCTAAGAAAAGTAATATAACAGCACTTCAGTCCCAAGTCTCTCCCTGCTCTTTATTTTTAAGACAGAGTTTCTCTGTGTAGTCCTGAAACACTGTAGAGACCAGGCTGGCCACCTGCCTCTCCACTGAACCCTGCAGTTCCATTCTTATAAGTACAACAAAAATCTTCTTACCTCTAAACTTGCCATCATCATAAACTCAAAAAGAGTTACCAGTTTTACATCCTCACCTGATCATACAGTTTTTCATCTACCAGGAGATAAGTCTTGGCCCAGCGTTTTAGAAACCAAACAATATCTTTGCCCATTTGAGGGCTTAGTAGATGAGTGAGATCTGCTCTTATTGCTCGAGATTCAACTTCTGAGACTCTCAGCACTGCAGACAACAGCCTGTGGGGAGAAAACAGAAGTTGCTAACCCTATTTTTTTCTCCATAAAAATCTTTTGTTTCTTTATGCCAGGCTATGTGTAAAAATTCCCAATAGAGTTAAAGTACCCACACTATTTCTGGTCTTCCAGAGTCAAGAAAGAGGAGAGATGAGAAACACTGTCTGCTCGGGCTGTAACTGCAGATGTAAATCTCAGCATCACTGTCTACAGAGTGGCTCCCAGTTCAAAATGGAGGAACACACAGAATTAAATGTTCATAGTCTAAGACCACGTTTCAGCATTCTTCCAGTAGGCAGGTTAAATGTTTGTATCACAAAAGACAAGTCCTGTTGTGCTTTAAGATCTGAGAATAGATTTATTAGAATGTCATAAGTACTGAGCCTTGTCTACAAATCTCATGGCCCAGCATACTGTCTCATAATCTTTATTCCTAATGGTATCTTAAAATAAGCCTTCCCAGAATGATTACATAAGTACACATATGGGAATGGAGAAGTAACATACCAGAAATTATATATTTTCAACTTGACCTTAGCCAAAAGGAAGCACAGGTTGTAATAAACATCAGGACCTAGACTAAGATGTTAATAACTACAGTTTGGCCTCTGCTCTCAAGAGGGCTGAAATTCCTGTGCAAGCAAACTGGTGGACGTGTGCATTCTTTATTGACCCTCTGATCGCTCACCAAGAAGTACTCAGTGCTATTGTCCACCCTGCCCCTTTGAAAGAGCTCCCTTCCTTGGCTGCCTGGGCATCACTTCCCACATCTCCCTCATCTATCTGTTTACTATTCCCAGTCTTTATTAAAGATTCTTCTCTGGACCTTCTTAAATCAGGAAAGTTTCCACCCAAAAACCTCCTTCCCCCCTCACTATTTACATGTTTCTCATAAACCAGTACTCAAACTTTCTAAATTTTAGAACAAAATTTGTGAACAAAAATAACAGAAATCCTAATAACCTCATGTTTTTATCAATAATTTTGCATTGAAAATTTCCCATAAGATTAAAAAATTTTAAATATAATTTAAAGCCTAACAGAATTAGAAATCAAATGGTTATATTAGTACTTTAAAAGTATGTACTGCAACTCAATCTTTGCAGTGTTGAATGTCACTACTGTTTATTCAAAAGAAATAAAATTCTTTTATTTGAACTTTATTTCCCCAAAGAAAATTATTTACCAATTACACAATTTTCTTTGATACAGACATTTATATATTATACTTCATATGAATTTCCAATGATAATAAAACTATAAGTATTTTAAAAGTCTTCTAGATTGACTTATTACTATTGTAATATTTAGCATACAGTAGAACAAAATGTAACACAAATTTAAATTATGAAACAATTTCCTCCAGTGCCAGGGCTCCAATTCAGAAGTTTGTACAGGCTGGGCAAGTGGTCTACCACTCACTGAGCTACAGTCTCAGCCTTATTTTGAGTATTTCTTGGGGATAACACAGAAGGGTTTTATGTCTCCTACTTAGTTTATCTACTTGTGAATAAATATTACTTATTGCCAGAATGAGTCAAAGTTGAGCCAAAGTTGGTTCCTTTCTCATTTAAGAGATATAAACATTGGAGAGAAAAAACAAAACAAAAAAACAAAAAAAACCCGCTCCCATTAAAAAACAGAAGTTATTTTTCCAACACCAAGGTTATCCACTATTTGAATTACTTACAAGTCATATGACAAAATTCAAGATCATCCCAGCTGACCCAGTACTGAGTGCCCTTTCGGTGTTATGTGATGCAATGAACTGCATCCTGGCTACATAGCCATCACCAACAGGCAATTTGGAACTGCCCTTTTCCTTAGTACTCTATGGGCACCCATACACCTGCAAGTCCATAAAGAGAGTGAGCGCAAGTCTTTCTTTCATCTAGTGAAGAAAGGTGAAAGGGTAGAAGCAGCAGAGGTCAGATAGCCCTAGGGAGTCTTCCCTTTTCTATGCCATGCCCAGAAATCAGCAGTAGCCTGGAGAGCTCTCTTAGAAACCCTTCTCAAACTCAAGGGCCAGTTTCCATCTTCTTCCCAAGACTGAAAAGCAACTGCTTCCCACGGTGCCCTGTCACATTTAACTCCACCTTCCACAAGACAGCGACTCTACACAACAGTTTACTTCCTTCCTGCAAATACACCTTGCCTCACCTATGAGAACCAGGGCCTCTCCAACCCACAGTCAGTCACACAGGTCACACAAGCTCTTTTCTCCTGCCTCTTTCCTCTCACTGCTTGACACTTTGCCTCAGGGCTCCCACGCCACCCTGACGTACTCTTAAATCCCATCAAAAGCTGGAGTTGAAGAAACAACTGAGCCAAATACTTTTTAATTGTTAATATTTCTTGATCAGTACCTGAGTCAAGCATCCTGTCATGAATACTTTATATTCCAGGCAGCACTCAGTTTCCCAAATTGGTCCTGTATTACATTTGCATCCCATAAATAGAAAGTAATCATGATAAGCTAGCCCTTAACTTAAGTCTTATAAGCAACACTGCCGTAATGTAGTCTGAACATTGCCATATCTCTCTTTGGTAACCATGACTAGACCCGGAGGCAGTCTCCCCACTTCCAATGTGCACTCTAATCATGTTAATCAGAGAAAGTGCTGTGATGTATGACTTTATGGTAGCACCCCCATCTTCTGTCCCACTTCACTCTAGCATCTTGGCTGCTGCGCAAGAACACCAGGGTTGACTGGTCTTCGCCTTAGCTATTTTATTTTACTTTATTTTTGCTCTGCCTAGAATGCTCTTACCCTGGGCACCTTCAAGACTCCCTGACCAACCTCAATCCTTGCTCAGAAATCATCTAAACAAAGGCCACGTGGATCACACTGCTTAGGATTAAATCAGCCCCTGCAGGAGTCTGAGCTTCAGCTGCCTCGCCCTACTTGGCTTTCGCCCACAACGCTTTCTGTCCTCCAACACATCCTATCACTTGTTGAGTTGCTCTCCCTTACTAAGAACTCTAAAAGCGGAGGGGACTTTGCTTGTTTTGTTCAAGAATGTATCCCATTGGCCCACAAAGTGCTCAACCTATGAAGATACTTGATTCATTCTTAAATAACAGTTTCTTCAGAAATATGGACTACATTTTTAGTGAAGCAAAGGTTGTTTCTCCCATATATCAAATCAATTTTACACTAAGTCTTTAGATTAAAAAAAAACTAGCTATTACATTTTCTTTCTCTCCTCCTTCCCTCCCTCCCCCCACTTCCTGAAACAGAGTTTCTCCATGTAACAGCCCTGGCTGTCCTGGAACTAGCTCTTATAGACCAGGCTGGCCTCCAACTCACAGGCCTACCTTTGCCTCCTGAGCCCTGAGATTAAGGTGACATCACCACCACCCGGTTTATATATATATATTTTTTTAACACTCAAATTTGTGCTCTCAAATATGAAAATGATTTGCTCCCACAGACACCTGGGACGTGTAGAAACTGAAAAAGCACTTTTAATACAAGAGGAATGTTTCTAACGGCACTTACTGCAAGAATTAGGACAAAGCAGCCAAGGCAGAGCTCTGAAACAAACAGTCCTAGAAATAACATTCACCAGGATATGTACCAAACAAAATAACAAAATCTAATCACAACTGTAACCTCAAAAGAAAGAAACCTTTGCTTAAGAATTATGATATTTAGGGCAAACAAGAGAATGTACCAATAAAGGAAATAAGGCCCCAAACATTTCCTTGGTATCAGCTTAATATTCGAACTTTAAAGAAAACAGCAAACCGTATCTTCTACTGCAGAGCTTTAAATGCCCACACATGCTTGCATTAAAAAATAAAAGTGGGACAAAACCGTGAATAACTGCGAAAACCAACTGATGCCGCTGTCATCCCTACAATCTCTACCGGCAACTAAGACTCAAAGACAATGAAAGAAAATGTAAAACCATTTCCAAATCTATTTCTAAGACTACGATTAATTCAGATTTACCCTCTTTAATTCCATCATCAATAATTGATGAAAACATTGCCATTATTAATAGGAAGACAAAGTGAATCCTCTCAGAGGCACTCTTGCTGTCTTGTAAATGCTGGTGACAGGGCTCTCAAGTTTCACATATTTAGGATAACTTTTTCTATAATACAATAATGACAGTTTTAAGAAGCCACGAACACAGTTTCCATATGCATAATCAAAGTATACTTGCTAAGGCTCATCTGGTTGCTAGGAACTGTTTTTTTCTTCCTGAAGGGTGCCTATATAAACATCATCACTGCTTACTGATAGACACTGTGTTCTTAGTAAATTAGAGTGAATGCCACTTCCAAGTGTCATATTCAGAATCATTTTACATTTGTTCTTTTCAGTACTAGATAGCCCTGACAACTCCTGCCAGCATGCCCTTGCCTTCCTTACGTCTCGAGGCTTCTCCAAGTTCTCATTTTTTTCATGTATCCAGTTTGCAGCGTGCCTACCCCTCCAGTCATCTACCCATCAGCTTAGAGTTTATGAGACAGCATAAATTACAAGAGCGCAGCTATAGAGTTCATATTACCTAATCACAGAATCTGTTCTGCTGTACCCTGGGATGGAAGAAGCCTTTTCTCCTGGAGATCCCAAAATTTGAAGTGTTGTATTAATGTCAACTTCAGATGAATGCTTAATGGAATATTCCATTATTTCTGGAGGTATTAGCGGAGTCTCTCCCTGAGTATCATCAGCTAAGAGGTAGCCTTCAGTTTAAAAAAAATTAAAAATGAACACTTAACAAATCTATTTACCAAATTGCACTATAAGCTTTCAGTTTTGATTTATATACATCACATAAGTTGATGTAAAAGTAAATTATGTTAACTTGTTAATTTCAAGATGAGGTGCAGAAACTGTCAATTTCTCAGAAAATGAAAACCCTCAAAAGTATAGCAAAGGTAAAGGACAAATGTTTTAGTCATCAATCTCATAATGCATGGTGACATGTAGGCTTTGAAAACTTGAGTAATTTATTCTGTCAAGTTAATGGGAATTCTGCTATTGTATCAGGAATCTATTCATACATAACTATTTAAAAGTCAAGGTTTCTTTCCCCTTGATTACAATATAGAAACACTAATTAGGTCTAGTGGTCGAGGAAAAGACCCTAAAAGTCAAACTGCCTAGATTTGCATTCTGGCTCCAAAAATTAACTGCAGTATGACCATTTCTTATACTTTCAGCTTCTCCATGTTAGTTGGGGATGATGATGATGATGATTAACACCACTCAGCAATACTAATTCAGTGGGCTACAATGAGATCCAAAGGAAACATTTGTCATACAACAGGCCCTGAATATGACAGCCAGTGATTTTAAATATATATATATATATATATATATAATATATATATATATATATATATATACTGCTATGTCAGCAGCGGCTGTGTCTAACTTTCATTTAATACTATGTATGAACTATATATATTTTATTATTGTGTGAGATTGGGTCTCCCTAGTAGCCCAAGCTGGCCTCAAATTCACAACCCTCCTATCTCAATCTCCCAAGTGTGCTGAAATTACACATCCAGCTATAAACTATTATTCTTAATATATGAGGCTTCTTTTAGGGTTTAAATGGTTTCACTGGCAACTACATTTAAGAAGAAAGAAGTAACTAACCTGTAACTAAAATAAGCCAGTGAATATCTTCGTAGAGATCATCAAGCATTTTGTGGTCAATGGTGCTCGATCCAGGGGAAGCAAGTAACTGTTGCTGATGTCGTTGTAACTGACCATGGAGTCTTGTTACCCTTTCTTCTAATAAACTAAAAGAGGAAAGAAACAATAGCTTCATAAAGTTCAGGATAGGAAGGCTTAGGAAAATTGATACTTCCATATAATCAAGTAACATAAACTAAGATGTTTGCACAAAATACACCTATTCAAAAAATATTATGGTACACAACTGTTCAAGTGCACTAGAGGATTATAATCTCTATTTTATGACATAGAATTAAAATAACACTTTACAAGCAATGTTTATGAAAGGCATCTGAAACTGGTTGTTCCAAGTCACTTCTCATGCCATGTTTTCCATAATTCCTATCATCTATGCTGTAGTGCCTGAGCTGCAAATATACTGCCAAAGAATGCAGTTATGACACGCTTCTGTCCACTGGATCCAGTGTGTTGGACACAGGATGGGGGGATGTTTAAAGCACTCTAGGTCACTGTGAACAGAGAGCACTTCTCCATGGAGTTTCCGGGACTGTGTGTACCTTGTCAGAAGAGGCATACAGTGTTCGGCAGCAATTCTTCCTAGCATTCCTACACTGGCTAATTGATCAGAAAACTGGTCTCGATCATCTTCTTGAAGCTCACTTATTTCTTCTTCCTCACGAGAGGCCACACCATTGGCAGTCTATTTGGTGGAAGAAGGAGAAACAATGAGGAAATACAGCACCATGTTCCACAAGACATGTGACTGTAGCCCTGTCACGTGGCTTCAGGAGGAGCTGGACAGAGCCAACATGCATTTCCAGCTTTCTAGGACACCTTTCTAACCACGATAGCAGCCCTGGTATCCATCAAAAGGATAAGGACAGCATTGAAGAGAAGGAAAGAAAAAAAATCCTCCCCTGTGTACACAGTAACATAGCTAGCTACAAAACCTACAGTTCACCCCTTATACTGGGGATTGCCATTTTTCATTAAAACAATTTGGCATCTTAAGATTCCCTAGTCCTTTGAATATAGGATGTTTTTTAATATTTATTTATTTGTTTATTATGTATACGATATTCTGTCTGTGTATATGCTTGCAGGATAGAAGAGGGCACCAGACCTCATTACAGATAGTTGTGAGCCACCATGTGGTTGCTGGGAATTGAACTTGGGACCTTTGGTAGAGCAGGCAATGCTCTTAACCTCTAAGCCATCTCTCCAGCCCCCCCTTTTTTAAAAAATATTTATTTTTGGATGTTATTAATATAGGATGTATTTAATACAAAAGATGTTACCAGGGACCTAGCAATACAGAAGTAACTAACTGGAAACATAAAAAGGTGATTATACATAACAGCTCACATTTAAAGAACCCAGTAGATAAAACTAAGGAACTTTTCTCTCAGCAAATCTTTGAGGAAACCTATCCAAAATTTCTAGTATTTTCTATTGTCTAATATGATAGGGTCTATGGTGATTTTCCATTCCACCTTTCTTAAAACTTACCAAATTCCTTGTGCCATCTGGAGCAGCAAGGTGGCACTGAATATAGGAATTGAAAACTTGAACTGCATGCTGAGTAAAAAAACCTTTATGGAAATGTTTGTCATCTTGGACCAAAGTTAGCCAGGACTCCAGCAATTTATCATATGCTTCCATGTATACCATGTCATCCTTATCAAGCTAAAAGAAAAGAACATTCATAAAACAAAGGGGCAGTGCAAGAGTTATATAGCTATGCACAAAAACAATTTAAAAAATCATGCTACAAGAAAAGTATCTCTAAGTATCAAGTATTTATTAAGTTTTCTAAAATTTTACTAAATTACAAAAGAAATAATTATTTGGCAATATGAAATTAACGTTTAATTTAAAAGACTGACTGATCAGTGCTTTAAGAAAAATGTATTTTCTAAATAAAAGTAATAATGACTATTTGAAAAGCTAAGAAAATTGCATATACACCACACATACAAAAATAAATACTTCTTATGCATATGTTTTTCCAGTACTGGGATATAATCTTGAGCCTCATATATGCCAGGCAAGCACTCCACCACTGGGCTACAAACTTCAAGCCCAACATTTTCAAGTAACTTCAAAATCAGTAAAAACAAACTGACCTAATCAGATAGCTAAGAATTATATGGGGAAAACGTCACAGAAGTTCCTTAACAAGAAAGAATTTATTTTAATAAAAAAGGACAGCTAATTCCACATACTAGGAAAGAATATAGTAAAAAAAACCAAAAAAACCAAACAACAACAACAACAACAAAACAATGGCCACTGACTCAGCTCATACTATTGGAAACTGTGAAAGATATCCCAGCACTAGAGTTAGCTAAGTACTTTAAGAATATAAAGATGAAGCCAGGGCTGATGGAGCACACCTTTAATCCTGGCACCAGAAGGCAGAAGCAGGTGGATCTCTGTAAGTTCTTCCTTTTCATTAAAGTGCTTTACTACTAAGGAGAATATGTAATAAACAAGAAAAGGAATAAGCAGGTAAAACAAACAAACAAACAAACAAAAAACCAAGAAGAAGCCAGACCTTTCCTCACCTATCTAGCTGAGCCTCTGACCCCCAGGGCATGCACCCAACCATGCCACGAATTCGTCCACTGGTAAGACCACTATGCTGCACAGACTGCCAAGGTCTTAACTAGTTCAGATAGTTATTAATTAATTTTCATTTCCCGTTTTTTTCTTGTTCACGAATAGCTACTATTTCTCAAATACACTTTCAGACCAAAACTACACCATTGAGACAAAGAATTTTTTCAAGAAATAGATAGACACACAAATAACAGACTACAGAGCTATTTATGGTATAAAATCCCTCCCTAGATTGATCTAATATTCTGCTGAAGGACACTGTACTTAAAAAGCTGCAATGACCAGGAGGCGTGGATGAGTTGGAACCATAGCAGAAGATGCCAATGCAACTGAGAAGACACTGCCCCTGCATATGGAGTGGGATGGAAGGCAAGGAACGTATGGAGATGGCTCAGGCAATCAGGCTTCCCTCTTACTTGCAGCAAAAAGCCACTATAATACATGCAACAAAAGCACATGATACCAACCGCTTTTTTGTTGTTGTTGTTGTTGCTGTTTGTTTGTTTTAAAGAAAACCACCTTGTCTGGCAGTATCTCAGGTGAATATGATCAAAGTATGTTAAACACATGTAAAAACTGTTGTTTTGATAATATATACTACTTTTTAAAAAGTCAGAAAAAAAAACAAAAACAAATGAACAACAACAAACCAGTGCTAAAAAGCCAAAGCCCAATATTGGTTATAAACAATGGGGAAAGGGAGCTCTGTTCCTTCTACATTTCATCAAATGCTGAGAGCTAAGCACGGGAATCCTGAAGGGAATAGGATACTTTCTTCCCATAGAAATAACTGCAGCTTGTTTATATACTTAACAAGACATGTGCTTTGCAGACATCATTTGTCAGGTCTTAACAGTTTATCTTGCCAAAATAAACATGTCTGACAGGACTAAGGAGTAGCATCCCCTGAACTAGACTCAAAAAGAGAAACGCAGGACATTTTTAAAGATCAACTATCATTTTTCTATTTAAGGTATGCATCAAAATGTAAAAGTAGTTTTTAAAAGTTAAGGCCTCACGTGCATATTATAAAGGAATTCTTCACAATGCCTTTATTAAGCCCTGATATTAGAATGATCTCAAATAGAATGCACAAGTCCCTTACACATTGGATGGCGATTTAAAATAAAGACAGAGCTTCTTGAAAAAGGAAAAACAAAAACACAAAACTCTGATTCTCTATGTATACCAAAAAAGTAACTCGTCAGGCAAAGTGTGAGAAATCTGTTTGATAAGAATTGGCAACTGGATCTTCCAGTCTAATCCCAGAGAAGTGAAACCTAAGCTAGTGCTTTTTCATAATACCTTGGCTCTGCTCCATGGCCACTCTGGCCCAGACCCAGGAGCCCGGCCAGCAGCCTGGCTGGCAGCATGTGGACAGATGACTAAGGAGACCAATCCAGATACTATGTGCTCATGCTCTGAGCATTGTCAGGCCTCCTACCAGAGGCTTTGGAGAGGGGCTTAGAGCTTATGGGACCTACTTGACCCCACTTTACTCTATTTGAATATGAAGGGGGAGTAGAAATGAAAACATGATTATTAGTACTTCTCTGTGCCTATAACTAGTCTGAAGGTGTAGAGAAGCATGGATATGAAGTGCTTCAAACACAGAAAAATGTACATTTATGCTTTGACAATTTTGAATACATAATTCCAAAAATAATAAAATGTTTTCTCAAATGAATGTCTGGAAAGAACTCTTTCGGTACAGAAAATCTGCTCTGGCCCATGCCTGACAATGAATGTAATTTCAGAGATTAAAGCTCAGCAGTATTACATGATTCCAAGTAGAGGACATTCTAAGATGAACATTACAGGGACAATAATAAGAGCAGTAGGGCTGAACACAGTGGTACACATATTTATATCCCACTACTTGGGAGGCAGAGGCAGAGAAATGGTTGGGGAGAAAGCACTGCATGTATGAAGATACTGGGGTTTATTTTGTTGTTGTT
>LOJH01027138.1:0-18162 GCA_001685095.1 Ellobius talpinus
CTGCGGAAACCAACCTCAATTAATAATCAAAACAATTACCAAAAATCAACCTAAACTAGATAAATCTTAGGTGATCCTAGATTGTGTCCAGTTAATAATCAAAATGAATTAGTGAAGTAAAGTGTCACATTTCATTTTATATGCAGAATACACACATACATGCACATGCATGCACACACACATGCACACAGATACAAATATGTATGTGACTGAAAGGTAGATTTGATTGCAGGGAGAGAGAGGGCTCTAAAAGGATAGCAAAGAAGGAAAGAGAGGGCAGTCGAAGAAAATAAATACTCATGAGCTAAATTTCAAACCTGCTAAAATTCTATTAAATAACTTCAGAAACCCTGACTAAAGAATGAATATAATACACAGTGTTCGATAATATCTGAACAAATTATAAATTCCATGACTCAAAGGTATAATTGGTCTTTGTATCAAGGACTCAAGGGAAAGGATCTCATGTACATCTAACATAAGAGAGAAAGTTTTTTATGGTGTTATCACCCTGAAGAAATGTATATTCTCATTAGTGGTTCTTTATTGGTAAGAAATGTGGTTACTAGAATAATCGATGTAGTCTGCTAAAATCAGATGTTGAAAATCTGCATTCCAACTTTATATATTGCTTCCTAAAGTTGAGCTTTTGTTAAAATTTTGTGCTACACTTTTTGAATTGTATCACAATATCTCACTACTGTAATACAGAGGAAAGCCATTCTTAATATAATTTGTTATATTTTATAGAATAGTGGAATAGACTTGCTAGAGAGGGTTACATGTGGTATAAGGTCAATATTATATATGTTTTCAATAAAAATGCTTATGAAAAACATTAGAAAGAAGAAACCTTAGCTAAAGTTAATTTTAACTTCTCTCTATCATTTTAAATTATTTTTTCTTTGTGAAAGAGCTTGTCACCAGAAGGCTTTTCTGATATTTTGTTCAAATGACAAATAGCATTTCTCAGTATGTTTGCAAACAATGACAAACAATAAAGAAAACTTCCTGAAATCCAGAAGCTAATGAAGACGAAAAATTACTTTAGCAGCATATGGTATAAATAGATATCTTTTAGCAGAAGGAAGAAAATGAATGATTGACAACATATTCAATTTATGAACATATGCATGGGAAATGTGTGATAGCTTGGTAATTAAACTGTAGACAATAGCACATTCCCAAGTGGAAAGCGGCACAGAATCCTATCAACAGCTTGCTGGAAACATTCAGCTTGAAATAGCATGGAGAATGTGATAAAATGGGTAGGAATTCATTTCCATGTTCCTGAACAGTAAATAATGTGCAAGATAGGAGAATATTATGACTGGATAATTACTAATATTTTTCATTTTTAATTGTCATTTGGCTAGCTTTTCTCTATGTAAGATAAATAAAAGGAAATAATACAGGTATCTATTTTCTAGCAATTTAAATCTCAGGATATTTTGATGGATAGAAAATTAATTTAACTATCCAGAATTACTCTGTAGAAAGTTCACTGTAGCATTAAACTAGTTTTGATCATTTTTTTTGTAATTTTGTACCAGAGAATACTTACAGCAAGTGAATCAAACCTCTCAGAACCCCTCCTGTATGTCTGGTATTTATGCAGAGACACCAACAAAGCAGATATTGTGATGATGAGTAATTAGATATCAGTTATTAATATCATTGTGCAGTAATAAGCACCTACTAATTGTTGAATATATCCCTTATTACTTGCAAATACACAAAAATCCAAAGGAAAGCTTCAAGGGATATGATGTGCAGAAATATCATTGTCTATGTAGCTCATCATCCTGAACTGCTTTTCGTCTATAGCCACAAGTTATATTTCTAACAAATTACTTATTCAAACTTAAGTAAGTTTAAGTAAATGTTTTCTTTTTGACACCATCCACATGTGTTTACTTTTGGACTAGAAGATTCAAGCAACATGATTAAAATTACTTTATATCATAACTATATCATTTTGGTCATTAGTGTGTCACTCTAATTGAAGGTGCTCTCTTAATGTTAAATACAATTTACTCATAATGACATATAAAATAGTCCTATATGATTTGACTGGGTACAATTTGATGTTAAAACAACTTTTACAACTATCTCCTAAAACATTTATCATTTCCTTATTGTGAAAAATATTTCCAAATCAGTCCAGAGTCCATGAGCTCCCATTAGATCAGGTCAGCTGTCTCTTTTGGCTTCTCCATCATGATGTTGACCCTACTTTGCTCCTATAATCCCTCTTCCCTGTGTTTGACTGGACTCCAGAAGTTCATACATGTGTTTGGCTGCACCTGCTTACATCAGTTACTAGATGAAGGTTTTACAATGACAATTAGGTTAGTCACCAGTCTGATTACAGGAGAAAGCCAGTTCAGGCAACCTTCTCCGGTATTGCTGTGAGTCTTACCTGTGGTCATCATTTTTAATTCCT
Organism: Ellobius talpinus; assembly: GCA_001685095.1. Lineage (NCBI taxonomy): Eukaryota > Metazoa > Chordata > Mammalia > Rodentia > Cricetidae > Ellobius > Ellobius talpinus. Next base: position 2,447 of record LOJH01027138.1, read on the forward strand.
GGTGTTTTCCTAGTCTTAGGTTTCTCTCTAACCCCATAATGTCTCCCGCTATCAAGATAGCTCTTCCATTGCTCTCCCTCTCCGTCCCTCCCCCTCTGCAAATGTCCCTGGTCTGGATCTGCTCCTACTCCTACGGAGCTTGCCTTCTCAGGCCCGTTCCAGCCCAAGGTTGCTGATTCAAACTTGTTCCTATGGAGTTTTCTGTCTCAGGCCTGCTCTAGCCTAGGTCGCAGGCTCACTCCCACTCCTGTGGAATTTGTTGTCCCAGACCCACTCTGGCCTAGGTTACTGGTTCAGTCCTGCTCCTGTGGAGTTTTCTGCTTCAGGTCTGCACTGGCCTAGATTACTAGCACAGTCCTACTTCTGTCCCACAAAACTTTTGAAAATTTTACTTTATGACTTGGACTCCATGTTAGTTACTTTTCTATTACTATAACAAACTACCAAGGAAACTTAGCATTGAAAATATTTAACCAAGCTTATGCTCTGAGGTTTACATTGCTTAATAGTAGGGCACAGGCATCCTGGAATGAAGAATAGATAGTGCACATCTTGATATACAAGAAAGAGAAGAAAGAAAATATTAGGCATGGCATGAATCTTTTGAGATCTCAAATTATTCCAGAAATACACCTCCTGCAACAAGGACATACCTTATCTTTTCAAAACAGTTCCACAAATTGAGGACCACATGTTCAAAAGTGTGTGATCCTGTGGTGGCCATTCTCATTCAAACTGCTAGAAAAGAAAGAAAAAAAACCAGTTTCCTTAAGATATCAATTCAGGATCATTTTTATCTTTCCTTCAGAAAACAATGTTGTATAATTCTTTTTGTTTGGTTAATTACTTAAATAATTTTTAGAATTTCATAAATCAGTACTGTTTATATTATTTCAATTCCCATGACCTACAATGCCCTCTTATATTATTGTTTTATGTCTGTGTATCTAAATGCAACCTTTTGAGTCAATTTATTGCTGTTCACATAATTCTTTGTGTGTAAAATATTTCAGGTTGTTTTATATTTACAAACATAATAAGTGGATAAACTTTATATTTTTAACTTAATCTATACTTAACTATATAACATAGCTAAGTCTGAACACAAAAAATAATTTTAAATCATGTTCTTCTTTTTATTTTACTGGAACCACAGCAACAACATCAAATAATGTGAATCTTACAAGTGAAAATAATCTTTTAAATTAAAAGCAGTCACCATGTTCCTCCAAAAATCATCCCTCTAATTTGGAGCTTATAAATAAAGTTTTATATGTATCAAGTTTATGTATGAAACTGTTGTTATGTCAACATAGTGGAGCCTATGTATCTAAGATAAATACAAAATGTTCATACTACTTAGTATGAAGAAATGAATAAGTATACATATGTAGTGTTGTTTATGCTTAGTCATAATAGACTATTAAAGAAAATGCAAACATTGGAAACACTTTTTTTGATCTGCAAGTTTTTTTAAGAATTATAGAGCATTATTTCCAATATGGGTGATATTGTCTGCTTCTGCCTCAAATAATATTTAAAATATAGCCTCTTTTGCAGTCTCTTTTAAAAAGAGTATACCAAATCATTCTTTTTAGAATAGGAACTCATTGAATATTATAATATTTCTATTCTAACACCACAGTACAGTTTTCTTTCTCTCATCTGCATTGAGTTTCATTGGGCAATCAATACCCTCAATAATCACCTGAACAGCTGTCCTTTTCCTCTTCTTTCAACATAAGTAGGTATATCAAGATTTCAGAAAACAATGTTCTTGCTTGCAGAAATTTTTTTTTCTTATTTTCTCAGTGTGCATAAATTTTTTTGACATATAAATCCCTGGGGTTAAAATCCCATTTAAAGTTCACATTTGAGTTTATAATGATTCTGCATGCATGCTGCTTTAGATTTAATCAAAATGTGAAGTAGAAGGAATACATAAACTTTTACATCTAAAACAGATTACATAGTATTTGTAATTAATAAGCATCACTCTGAGTAAATGGCATATTGCAAGACACTTTTATTGCATTATTAATATCACTGGTAAATGTCACGGTAACTAAATGTCAAAGCTCTTCTTTACCTTACTGCACTCTGTTTGTAAGAAGTGCTGTGACACCTGTGAATTGATAAAAAAAAAGATGTCCTGGGATTAGGGAAGTGAGTCCTAGGCAAAGGATGAAGAAGTGGATCATCATCTTGACCTACTCCCAGGATTTGAAGAGATTTGCTACATGAGTTCACAGTTGCCAAACAGACAGGGTAAAGAGTTGTGCCTTCCTGATCTCACTGCTGCCTATGACCCCACTTTATCTCTATCACTAAAATTTTGTCTGTGGGATGTGATGGTCTTTGGACATTGTCCTATGCAGGTTATTTCTGTAATCCTTCCTTTCATTCTCTCTCTTTCCTATCTATTTTTTATGCTTTCTTTTTTGTTTCACACGTTAAAAACATATAGGACTGGAGAGACGGTTCAATGGTTAAGAACATTGTTCCTCTATGGAAGCCAGTTTCAATTTCCAGCACCCACATGGCAGTTCAAAACTGTCTATAATTCCAGCTCCAGGAGAGCTGACACCCTCCCATAGACATACATGCAGGAAAAATACAAAAACAAATAAAATAAAAATAAATAAATTATTTTTTTAAAAAATCTTCCAAGAGACACATGCACATGGTGAGGATACGACACTAAATAAAATACTATTTTACACATAAAAGGACTTTTGCCCATAAAAGATGTCCAGGTGAAGCTTATTCTTTCCCTTTATTTAGTGATTCCTTTAAGGTTACCTACACATATGTATATATTTTAGGACAATTCTAATGCATTAGGTTTCTATACTACCTGAGAAATGGACTCTAATTTTTATCTATTTCTGCTCATATTCCTTCCTTTGTAAGCCTTCCCCATCATTCTCCTCTCTGTTAACTACTCTATGTGTCCTTTCATAATTATCTATTCTTTCCTGCTTTCCTAGGGAGATCTTACTGTCCTCATGTGTCCATAAATCAACACTCTACCTCTAGCGTTCTACCAGTTGTAGCTTGCTCATCATTAATTTAACAGCTAATATCCACCTCGGAGGAAATGCAAATCTTATTTATCTTTATAGGTCTGAGTTAACAAATTCAGGATGTTTTTTTATGATTCCTCCCATTTACTGGAGACTATGATGATTTCATTTTTAACAACTGAATAATATTCGATTGTGTAATTCTCCCACATTTAAAACCCCATTCTTCTGTAGAAAGACATTTAAGTTTTTATAATTTCTGGCTATTTTGAAAAGAGCAACAATGACCAAGGTTGAGCAAGGGTCTCTGTGATAAGAAGAAACACCATTTCCATATATGTCTGAGAGTGATATAGCTGCATCTTGACATAAATTGATTCCCATCTTCTTGAGGAACCACCACACTGATTTACATAATTTCTGTTCAAATTTGTTCTCCCACCAGCAGAGAACTGTGTCCTCCTAACTCTATATGCTCACAAACATAACATGTTATTTGTTTTATTGCTCTTAGACATTCCGACAGCTGTAAGATGATATCACAGAATAGTTTTGACTTTTATTTCTCTGATGACTAAGGGGGTTGTACATTGCTTTAAATGTTTAACAATCATTTGAGTTTCCACTTTTGATAATTCTGTTTAGATTGTTTAACTTTTACAATTATTTTTTGTTTTGTTTTGTTTTCTTGATGTTCATTTCTTGTTTCTTCACATATTTTAGATATTTTTCCTTTATCAGTGTATAGTTGGTACAAATCTTTTCCTATCCTGCAGGCTTCTACTTTGTCCTAAGTATGGCATCATCTGTTGTGAAGAAGCTTTTCTATTCTATGAGGTTGTTTACTAATTGCTGATCTTGGTGTCTGTACTAATGATGTTCTGTACATAACGTCTTTTCTTGTGCCAATGACTTTTTGATTATTCCCCACTTTTCCTTCTGTCAGGTTTGTTGTATCTAGTCTTATGTTGAAGTCTTTGATCCATTTGGATTTGAGTTTTGTTCAAGGTTTTATATATGGATCTATTTGTATTTCTATACGTGTACTCATTGAGCTTGTTAAAGATGCTGCCTGTTTTCCAGTTTGTACTTGTGGATTTTTCATTAAAAATGAGATGCTCTAGGTATGTGGATTTGTCTGGGTCTTCAATCTATTCTATTGATCAGTGAGCCAATACCATAGTTTTTTTTAATTACTGTACTGGGAATACATTATATCTAACTGGGTTAGTGGCCAAAGGATTCTCATGGGAAATCCTTAGCAACCCAGGCTGCTGTCAAGGCTATAGATTGCTCTCAGCAAACTGATGACAAAGCCCTACAGCTGAAGGTAATACCTATACAACTCATTGAATATGAAAAATTCAAACTAGTGCCTACTATGGTAACTTGCAGAGAAACATAAACAGCATAAACATAAACAGATCTACAGTTGTGTCCTGCCTGCAAGACACACTAGTATAATTTTGGCACAAATCTTGTCAGAGTAATGAACTAATATCTGATTTGATTTACGGCCATTACATCATATTGAACCAATACTCAATGTTGTTTCACTGTGCAAGATCTGAGACTGCAAAGCCCAGGTACACAGGGTATAAAACAAATACTACCACTATGCTAAAAGGGCATAACAATAAAATGACTCATAATGACATTCATCTGTAGTTATAGGTCATTGCCTTATTCAGTTGTCAACAGAGAATCTTCCAATCCTGCAGCAGTTTGGAATAGAGATCCACAGCCAGTAAATGTCCAGCCAAGAGCCTCTATGAATACACAGCATTACAAGGATATCACAAAGATACCACTTTCCTCAAGGCTCAGAGAACCCTGTGGATGATGAGGAATAAGATCCAGAGCAATGAAGGACACCAAGGAAACAGGCCCTTCTAAACACTACAGGACTACAGCACATATGAACTCAAAGAAACTGAAGCAGCTTGGATACGGCCTACACAGGTTTGAGGCAGATGGGATCCTAGGGTTGAAAGGAGAAGTGAACACATGTCGATGTCCTTAACCCAGACACTATCACCAATTAACAAAAAAAAATTCAAGGGGTCTCACTGATAAAATAAATTACACTTAAGGCTGTGCCACAGTATGCCCTGCAGTAGAAGACCAACTGAAATTTAAGTCAATTTCATCTTTTCAGGTTCCATGTTTCATATTATTGTGTCAGTTTTTTCTATTTTTCTTTTCTTTTTTGTTTGTTTTCCTTGTTTCTTTGTCTTATTTAATATTATTCTTATTTAACTCTCTATTTTTACCATATATATCCTTTTCTTATTTTTATGGCTTCTGGCTTTGTATTTTTATGTGATTTCCAAGTGTGTGCAAGACAGGTTCACTGTGTGTGTATCTTTTCTTTTGCCTTGCTTTACACTTTTTTCCCTTATGTTTGTTTGTTTGCTTCAGTTTTAATATGTTCATTTTTGTTTTATGTTGTATTATTACCTTTTAGGATCCCATTTTGTTTCTAATAAGAAACAGAAGGGAAATAGATACAAATGTGAGTAGAGTAGACATGAAAAAGAGAGAAGTGTAGGGAAGAAAAACCAAGCAGGATTTTGTAGTGATATTTAATTTGTATTTTAATAAATAAAACTTGCCTGAAGTTGAGAGAGTAAAACAGCCACCCTGGTCCACCTTACAGACCAGACAATGGTATCACACACCTTGAATCACAGTAGTAGTAGTAATCCCTAGTTTGTTTGCCATAGAATCCAAGCAGGGCATGTTTTTAATCCCAGTGGTGCATACCTTTAATCCCAGCTCTAGAGAGGGATATAAGATGGGAGGAGATAACTCACAGACAGAGTCTTATTCGAGGATTTCCGGAGGCAGAATCGCCATTTTCAAGCAGAGGTCAAGGTAAAAACAGCCAGTGGCTGGCTGCTTTGCTTTTCTTGTCTTTAGGTTGATCCCTTATATCCATCTCTGAGGTTTATTAATCCTTAATTTGGTTCCCAAAGTTTGGAGTACAAATTCATAAAAAAGCCATTTGCCTGGGACTTATTTTAGTCACCAGCCCAGGCCAGAGCTTGGATTGGAATTCTTGTTCTAAGAATTGGTATTGAAACCTATCCACTGGATTCATGAGAAGCACTAGCACACCCAGCTCCCCTCAGCCTGGTTTAACTTCCTCTCCTGCCACTACAGTATTATACATATTTAATAGCAGATAAAAGTAAACTCATCTTTCTGGTAACCCTGTTGTTCAAAGGACATGTTTCCATCTTACTTTCTGCCCAATTCCTATAACTGGAACCCCGGGTGTTGCCTTATTTAATATGAATATATAAAGCCCGTGAGAAAACTGAACAGATTTGAAAATACAGAGGAGAATGCTGGCAAGATCATATTGAATCAAACTCTAGCCAGTTAGCCTAGATCATTAACTTCTGTGCCAAACAACAGCTCCATATTTGGCCTGAAAATATAGTCATTCCTTTTAACATTCTAATGACAACCTCTTTCATAATTTATCCACTTTCCATCATCATCATCATCATCATCATTATCACATTAATGCTGCAGAAACATGCTAAGAAGTTCTATATTTCATGTTACCTGGTGTGGGATTCCTCTCTGCATGCTGTGAATATCATTGGTTAATAAGGAAACTGTCTTGGCCTGTCACAGGGCAAAATAATAGATGGGAAAAACTAAATTCAATGCTACGAGAAGGAAGGCGGAGTTCAGAGAAGCCATGGTGCTGCCACCAGAGACAGAAATGCTGGAACCTTGCAAGTAGGCCACAAGCCTCGTGGTAAAATAAAAAAATAATGAAAATGTGTTAAATCAAGATCTAAAAGCTAGCCAATAAGAAGTCAGAGCTAATAGGCCAAATGGTGAATTAATTAAAACAGTTTCTGTGTGGTTATTTCTGGAGTCTGGGCAGCCAGGAAACAAACAAGCAGCCTCTTACAAGAGTGACCTATTTCAGTTTTGAATCTAGAGAATAATATTTAATCAAAATTAACATAATTAAGCTCAAGAGGTATGTAAGTATTTCTGCTCTTCAGATTTTATTAATGGAAGATTAATTGCCATTCTTCTACAGTGTAGTGTGTTTGGGGCATAAAAATTAGACTCCATCCTTCGTAGCCAACAAAAGGGGTAGTAACTAAGTATCACATTTGGTTTAAGCTTCTAGTCAACTAAGAGAGTTCTATATAGCCTGGAACCCAGCATAATCTTATTGTTGAGGGGAGTAACTCACTCTATTTTTACTTACCAATTTGTACTTTGGTATTATTAGGTTTGTAACATGCAACAAAATATTCCCCTCCATTTCTTCTGATTTACAATTTAGATTTTGCTAGCTTTGGGTCACAAAGGAAAAACTGGTTTTAATTACTGTCATTACTTTCTTCTTTAGCTACGGGTCCTGTTTAAAGCCCCTTTCATTGGTTCTTCTTTAAATTTATACGTTATAAGGAGTTTATGGTCTTTATGACTCATGGAAAGGCCAAGTTTGGATTGTTTTAGTCTAGTGATGGAAATGAATTCTGAGAAGCTTGGAGATTGCTTTTGGAGTCTGACTTCTAGTTTTTGTTTAAACCCCTTGACTATCAGATTACATTTTAGGGTTTCAATGGCTGCTGCAAAATACCACAACCATTAAGCAAGTTGGGGAGGAAAGCATATGTTCACCTTACAATTCCACAATGCTTTTCACCACTAGAGGGAAGTCAGGAAAGAAACTCAAGTAGGGTAAGATCCTGGAGGCAGTAGCTGATGCAGAGGTCATATAGGGAGGCTGATTACTGGCTTCCTCCCAATGGCTTGCTCAGTGTGCTTTCTTATAAAACAGGACCACCAGCCCAGGGATGGCACCACCCAGCATGAGCTGAGTCCTCCCTCACTGATCACTAATTGAGAAAATGCCTTATAGCTGGATTTTATGGAGGCATCTCCTCAACTGAGGCTTCTTCCTCCCTGATGTCTCTAGCTTTTGTCATGCTGCAACACAAAACTAACCAGTGATCAAGTTTTTCTTATCAGAGAAGATGCCATGAGAATATTAATGCATTTGAAATGGAGAAAGGAGAATAGATAAATGCAATGGGTCTTCTCATTTCCTTCCTCCTGCCTAACATATTTTATCAGCATGTGTTCTCAAAAAACCAAGGAAGAAGTCCATGTTAACAAAAATGTATGTCTTTTGTTACACTAGATTTAAATTCCGTATTTAGCATGATAGTTGTCACATAGATATTTAGAGTATATTAAAAGAATTAAGATTCTTCTCTGGAACTCTAGTGTATATGAAAGAGCACATGTTTTTGCTAGTATCACAGGCTGCTTAGACTGCTGTCTCTCTTTTTAAACCATATGAACTCAAGGTAAATTTCTTAAGCTGACAGTCAGTTGTACTATGTCAAAAGGAACTCTCATAGTCTTAGCTTTCATAAAACTGTAATGATTACTTTTGATCACTACATAATTCACATAGGTGACTCGGTAAGAATATTTAGTCATAGTTAGAGCTACTGTGAGTTAAGTAACATTCTCTTTTCATATTTTTCTTATTAAAATATTTATTTTTCACTTTACATACTAACCTCAGTTTCCCCTTCCAACATTCTTATATTTATTTATTGTTATTTTCATATATAAGTACTGTATTTACTTCATATTTACTTATCGCATGCATTTCCCATTCTAGTCTTCCTAGGTCTTCTTTTCTTCCTACTTCTGTCAATGCATCCTTCACCCTGTCTATCTCACCCTCCCACGTTTGGTTTTGTTTTATACACCATTTACTTTACTCTTAGCCTTCTGCATCACGATTGAAACTATTCATTGGAGTCTGGTTGGTTTCTAGTAATTACACATCTGGAGATAATGATACTGTTTTACCTTAATTCAGCCTATAATAACAGTGCAGCAGTCAGGGTCGGGCCCACTGTTTCTCCTCCATCTTGATTGGTTACCAGTGTACCCATTCTTTTACAGGCTCAATGTAGTCATCTATAATTACTGAGGGTTCATGATTGTGCTGTTCAGATTTCAGCTTTAATTAAAAAAATCTTATTTTTTCTGGCATCAGTGCTGAAAGCAAACACTTCGTTGTGCCGACTATGCTGTAGATAAGTCCCAGTTGAATGTTTAGCCTTGAAAAAGACAACATAACATCTTCTCCAAGGTTAAACAAGCTAGTCAAAAGGGCATAGATTATTGTAAGATCCAGAATATAAGATGAAAAGCTATAGAGTGTTCTTTTCTGTGTAATAGTAAATCCTATAAACTTTAATAATATTTCTACTTATATTAAGGCAAACATCAGAATTTTAATATGAAGAAGCAGCTAATAGGTTTCCTTAGTTAAATAATTTATCAGTAATACTAAAGCTCCTTGATTTGAGTGAATAAGTATATATGTCCAGTGTGGAAACCTCATTTGCACTTCATTAATATTAACAGTGTTTAGTCAATATCAGGAATTTTAAAGCACTATAACTATTTATTCTCTAAGGATACAGTAACTAACATAATTTGTTCAGTTTTGACCCCTTTTAGGAAAAGCAATATACAATAACATATAATTACACATGTGTAATTGTTTATTCTGTAAAATATACTTATCCTTGGCACAGAATATAAATCCTCCAGATTACTTTAATCTATGCACATATCTTTGGTATGCTACCATTCATGAAATTTAGGAGAAATAAGATATTCACATTTTATTAGGAGATGGAGTTTCTACTTGAACATTTCATCATTGAATAGTTTTAACGGTACTAAATACTACTTGGAAACTATATTTGTAAGTACCTCACATTACTAAAAATAAATCTTTTCTACATGTTTATCTATCCCCACTCTGGGAGATGAGTTATTATTAAAGATTCATTTATTTATGAACATGAGTATTTCTCAGCATGAACATATAGATATATGAATGCATGAATGTGTGTGTGTGTGCATGTGTGTGTTCATGCACCATGTGAATTTCAGACTACAAGAGTGAATTCCCAGTTGTGACCTGCCATGTCTCTGATGGGGACTGAATTCAGGGCCTCTGAAAGATCAGAAAGTACTCTAATTTCTGAGCCATCAGCCCCCAAGAAATCTGCACCACTGAGCCATCAGGCACCACATGAGAATTTTTTTAATTGGAAAAATAAACAGGCTCTCAAGATCAAGTCAATTAATGTAAAGCTTTCAGTCACTTCAGTATTTGTTATCTTTCCCCAAAGGCATGCAAATATTAATATGATTTTAAGAACAAAGTGCTTTATTCTATCTCACTAAAGACCTGGTGTCCTGATTATATCACTCCTTTTATCCTTTTAAAATTAGTGATTTAACAGGCTTCATTTTATAGTGGTTATATATTTAATTCATGTCAAATGTGAAGATCCAGGATCTACACTGAACTCAGAAAAGCTCACACCATAGCAAATAATTAAGATATATTAAAATTCTATAAAAGATAAAACAAGTTAATAAAGCAAGAAACACTATGTGGGTGTAAATGTTTTTTGAACACTGAATAGAATTTCACAGAAGAGCAGTACTGAAGAAAAGAAAGAAGGCTGACCACATTCCACTGGTGAACATTTTACTTCTTTGGGCTGTAGTGATGGTTGAAGAGTCAAAAGATCTTAGAGAAGATCCTAGTTTAGTTCTCAACAACTATGTTCTATTCTGGCATCTGTGTCAAAATGAATGGGTCATGGATGCTTCTAACTCTATTTCTAGGGGATCTTACTTCCTCTTTTGGCTTTCAGGTGTTGCTACATGTATGCAATATATATAAACCAACAAGAGCATGTATACACACTTACACACATCAGTAACAACAATAAAAAATAGATTTTAAAATGAAAAGGGCTGAAGAGATGGCTCAGCAGTTCCGAGCCCTGGGTACTGTTCCAGGGTATTCAGGTTTGACTCCCACCACACGCAGGGTAGATCACAACCATCTGTAACTCTCATTCCCAAGGATTGCATGTTCTCTTCTGTCCTCTGCAGGCACCAGACATGCAAGTGGTACACAGATAAAGTGGAAGGCAAGAGTCCATACACTTTAAACAAGCAAATAAACAAATAAATAAAAAATGAAAGAATTCTACTTCTGAGACATGGATGCATCCTGGAATAGGAGTACAAGATGTTCACTGTGGCTAGAATTCCCCTGATAATGTATCTAAGAGTGTGAGCCACATACATTCAAAGAACTCTTGTGTATAATTCATATAGCCACTGATCTACACATAAGTGTGAAGATACTAGGTGCTAAAGGAGGAGTTGCTACAAGCAGTAAAGGAAAAGTTTCCCTAGGCTCAGGGAAGATTTGTAAAATCTGCCTTGCCATCAGCCCAAAGCAAAAACCATATAATCCATGGAGCATCAGTGCTTCTCATAAGGACAGCAAGCCATCCACAAGATTTGTGTGGTGATTATAGTGCAGTAAAACTGTTGGATAACAAACTATAATATAACTGAAGTAAAAACAGAGAAATGTGTACTCACAACAAGAGAGTTTTAATGTCCTTCTCAATAATTGATCAAACAAGTAAATAGAAAAGTAGCAAAGTGTATAAGATTTTAACATTATTTTAGACCATATACACTAATACTGTATTAACTAATTATACTAGTAAGTTACTTTGTTTTTTAAGAGATTCTCTCATTGCTACCAAATGTGTGCTTTGAGGTTTGTTTGCACTTTTTGTGCATTATCTTATAAAAAAACATGGACAGTTTAATAAGTTCTGGCAGTTCAGGCATTAAGGAAACTTACGATCAGAGCAATGGGAATATCCTTCACACCCAACAATTCCTTCTTCCATGAAAAGTATATCCGCATTCCTTTTTTCCTCACTTACCCTGTATACTTTGCTTAATAATGCATGGATTACCTTAAATATTCTAAAACCTTATTTAAGTAAGAGCATAGCTTACACACACACACACACATGATCTTACACACTAACACATACTAGTTTATATCAATGTAATTAAAGTTTTTCATGTATGCATCAAATATTCACTCTTTTTTAAAATTATTATTCATTGCATGAATACACAATTTATTTACCATTACCTTTCTTGTGGCTATTTGGATTGCTATAGGGATTTAAATACCTGGAAACAAATGTGCTGGGAACATTCCTGTACTCACCTCACCCTGCAAACACACTTTCTCTTGTGGAATGCAAAGTCATTACTCAAGGTTTATGTTTAAATTTAAAAATGAAAACATTGTCTTCTGCTTTTATATTACACTCCCAATAGACTGGATGAGAATTTCAGTCGAGGACAAAGGCTCTCCAGTAGTTGGTAAGGTTGGAGATGCTTATTTTCCTCATATTTATATATTTATTTGTGCTTTCAATATTTCATATATGGTTAGAACATATCTTGGTCCTATGTGCCCAAGAGGTTTAATTTCTACTGCTCATATGTAAACAGGTACGGAACCAAGCACTGGGACATAACAACCTATTGGAAGCCACAGCCATTAGGGAAAATAACTCTTTTCTTGCCTGAGTTGACATTTACTATCAATAACATCTCAGCTATGGATGGAGCTTTTGGAGTCCCTTGCCCACTCATGCTGGAATCATAAACGACTTTATCTTATATATGTTTTTTGTTCTTAAGTTCAGCTACTGTGAGTTCAGATCAGACTTGTTGCCCTTGGAGACAAATATCTGGTTGCCCCTAGAGACAAATAAATACACGAAGTCGGTTTCTTTGGAGGTTGCTGCTGATTCAAGGTTAGGCATGAGGTCACATTGGTAGACATAATCCTCATGTAGTAAATGGCTTTCTGTATGTACTTCTTACCCCTGAAGGTTCTGCTATCTAGTTTTTATTGTTAAATCTTGAATGCCTTACATTTTCTGTCTGGGAACCCTTATCAACATAGAGTTACATGCATGGCCAAGAATTGCTCACTGGCCAGTCGATGTGACACCCTTAGCCAAAGAGAATCCATGTGACTTGTCTTGTCTTATACAAAGGATCAGACCCTGAAAATGTAACATATAATTATCCAGAGTTTGGTTGTGAAAGGAGCAGCAATGTCAAGAGAACTCTGTGTTGAGCTATGTAGAGAGCCACTCGAAAAAGAGAGTGAGGGGAGATGTAAGAAGCAATGTGAATGTATGTAACTATGTAAAGAATGTTTGAAAAATGTAACTGGGTAGAGATTTGTAACTGAGTGGAGACAAGGATAAACAAACAGATGCGGAAGGGAAAGACGTGTAAAGGAAAGATGCACAGCCATAAAAAATAGATGCACTGTGCAGAGATGTATGACTGTGTAGGAGAGAGAATTATGTATGTAAAGAGATATATGGAGCTGTGTGTATGTAGAATTACGTATCTACAAAGTGTAGCTATATGGAGACAGAGCTATTCTCAGAGAGGATTATTTAAGATAAAGCAAAAAAGTTACCGCCAGGAAGCACATGTTTCTTTATTTTGCCTCTCAGATAGAAAAGGTCTAGTTCTTTCCATATTCATGTATTTTTTAACATACCCTCATGATGACTGGAGAATGGCTCCACCAGTTAGCAATAAGTTTCTCGTTAAGCTTATGAAAGCTATGAACAATTTTTGGAAACAAGAAACTCTTCAATCAGTGGAGCTGTCTGCAAGTTTCACAAGAAGCCCAAGGAAGGCAAATTTCAGAAGGCAACATCTATTCGAGTGTAACCTTTTCTGTGTTACATGAACTTCTGAATCGGATATGCTTCTGTAAGTAACACCCGTGAAATCACTTGTGCATTAAATAGTCTTGAAACAACTTTTTGATCTATTATTAATGCTTTCTCTAGAGGACTCATCCCACAGTTGTGAAATCATACTGCTTTTCAACTTTTGGTGGTAAGACAGAATAACTTAAAAAAGAAAGGATAAAAATCTCTTCTCAAGTCAGCAAAAAGCATATTTGTAATATGTATCTGTCACTCAAGTTTCCACTTACAAAGAAATCTAACACATGGCCAAACCCTGTATCATGGCTGGAGCTGACATCTATTAGTAAAAATGGGAAGAAACTCAGATGTTGATAGCTAAGCAATTTTTCTGTTGCTGTGTAATCCTCAACAGATGTTCTCAAAACTTCGTCTCCTAGGTGATGCTGATGCTAAATCCTGTGAAGTTGGCTTTATTACCAATTACAATGGAATAATTAAAATTAAATATAGGCAAACAATGACTTTGACATGCTAAAGTAATCTTTGTTATTGCCTTGATACATTTTTCTCATTTATAACATTTTTAAAGAAAGTATTTTATGATGCCACTTTTGTATTCAAATGTCTATACAGGGAGAGAAGAATATTTTGACATGTATATGGTCATACAACTTGATCTGTGGCATATTAAGAATAAGAGCTGACAAGTGATTTTATATTCCACACTACAAGTTTGTGTGACTTAAAAATTTATTTCCATTTAAATCTTTTCTGCTCTTGAAAAGATTTCCTTAATGTTTGCATGATTTTATAGCATTTGGGGAATTCAAGATCAGTTGAGTTCTAAATAGTTCATTAGACACACAAAAGCTTTCTATTTGCCAGTTAATACAGTGAAAACTAAAGTTTAATGCAATTGGAGACTGTTTTTATTTCCTGGCCACCCAGATCCGAATAATCACACAAACACTGTGTTAATTCCAACACTGTTTGGCCTATTAGCTTGGATTTCTTATTAACTAACTCTTACATCTTTGGGTTTCTTATTAACTAACTCTTACATCTTAAATTAACCCATTTGTATTATTTTATATTTTACCACAAGGATCGTAGTATGTTACCTCTTGATTCTTGGGCAATTAAATGGCTTCTGACTTCACATTCTTTCTCCCTGGATTTAGTTTAGTTTTCCTGCCTACCTATATTCTGCCCTTCCATTGACCAAGGAATCTTTTTTTATTAACCAATAGTAATAAAACATATTCACAGCATACAGAGAGAAATTCCACATCAATTTAAATTTAAATTTAAATTGTAATTTTTTTCATTCTTTTTTGATTTTACATCCTAAGCAATGTTTCTCCATATTATTCTCCCCAACTTCTTCCTTTGACTCCCCTATCCAATCCTTCTCTTTTGTTTCACTTCAGGTAGGGGCAGGCCTCCTGTGGATATCAGCCATTGTTTATCACATTGAAGTGAAATTAGCCTCCTCCTCTTCTGTCAAGTTTGGTTGAGGCAATGTGGTTGGAGACACTGGTCCCAAAAGCAGATAACAGAGTCAGAGACACCCATGATCTCACTGTTAGGAGTCCCATAATTGGACCAAGCCACAGAACTGTAAAGCATATGCAGAGGATCTAGCTCAATTCCATTCAGGTTGCACTTGCTGGTTTAGTCTCTGTGAGCCCCTATGAACACAGGTTAGTTGTCTCTGAGGGTTTTCTTCTAGTGCTCTTGACCCCAGTGGCTTCTACAAACCTTCCTCCTCCCTCTTTTCCACAGGATTCCCCTAGTTACTCCTGGTGTCTTTGTTTGTTTTTTGTTTTTGTTTTGTTTTGTTTTCTGTTGTGAATCTCTTCATCTGTTTCTATCATTTGCTTGGTGAAGCCTCTCTGATGAGGGCTAGGCAAGATACCGGTACATCTATGAATAAAAGAGAATACATTAGATATTTCATTCATATTTTGATGGAGGAGGGTCATCTGTCTGTGTGTTACTTTCATTGGTTTAATAAAGA